>JAPIVC010000378.1:0-280000 GCA_030586385.1 Camponotus fellah | reverse complement strand
ATCATCTATACACCTACATTCAATTATATTGTCCCCTCGATAATCGTCTGCTTGATAAATATTGCATCTGTGGAGGAAAATACCTTTTGCCAAATGTGTCCGGATGTATGAACGATTCCTTGTAGAGCGAAAATAAAAGAGTAGGTAAAGTGTTTCAACTGGTTGTTCACGATCCTTGCAAGGAAAACCGTTTCCTGTTACCCGAGGATTATCAGTACGATTACAGGATTTTTGCCAATGTTTTTCTCTATTTATCTTATTATAAAATATTTATCAAATCAACATCATATTGTGTCGTGAATAAATTCGAAGTGGCATCTGCTTAGAGACTTCTAACGAGATCTTCAATACGATAGCTGCAGTGTTTACTGTAGATAATTTCAAAATTATTTAGATAAAGATAAAGATAAAAATCCGTAAATTTATCTTAGGTGTAATAAAGATGATTTTGCTTTTACTTAATCTAGATGAAAGATGAGATAATTATTGCGATAATCTAGATAATTGTTTAGATATTTTTATTTATTTTAGAAGACTATAAATATTTGTAAAAAATGTGACGCAGATTATAAATGGGATATTAAAATCATAAACACATATTCTTTCTCTTTTCGTAAAGAATATTTAAATAATAGCAAAAAGATATATAAATGATATGATAAACATTTATTTATTAATTTATATTTATAATATATTTATAATATATTAATAATATAAAAATAATATATTTATAATATATTAATAATAATAATATAAAAATATATTTTAGATATTTTAGATAGATTTTTAGAAATTTGCATGGAAAACTTTTTTGCATAATGAAAACGTCATTTTACAATTAGACAATTTTTAGATAAGATGACATATATTTTTTATCTAAAATAAAAACAAAGATACTTTGTATTTGTTCATTTAGTTAAAGATAAAGATGATCCATTTCTTTATCTAAATGATTATCTAAATAATTTTATCTAGATATCAGCAAACACTGGATAGCTGATAATGATACCTCGATCGATGACATAATAATCATATATGTGAGTTTCCATATAATGTTTATATTATTTTTGGTGACGATAATTCTGATATATTCCATATTATTAAAGCTTCATATATAGAAACATATATAACTTTAAATTATGCAACTACTGCAGCGTCTTATCACTTGCATATGCAATTGATATTGTGAACATTCTAATCAAAACGGATATTATATAAAATCCCGTTTGTATTACAATACTGTATATTTAAATTATATAACTGCAATGCAATAAATATATATTTATCATACATACAGTATATATTCGGATATTAATTTTTTTAATAATTTGAATATGATTTGTTAAAATCTTAAAAACGAATTAATGATAAATAAAAGTTCAATTTTAGATGCACTTTAATATACAACTAACTGAACTTCCTTCAATAAATATTTTTTTTATGTTGCAAAATTTTACAGAGTTATTGTGTCTTGAATTGAAATATTATTTAATTTTATATCAGAATGTATTTATTAAATATATTAGTACTGTCCCATAAAATTTTAGTACAAAAAGGTAGAATAAATCTATTTTTTCATGGAAGCATAGTGATGAGTTCATCTGCATTTTAACATTCAATAATTAAGATCTTATTTATTCCATTTTGCAGCTTTCTTGTCTTTTCAAGTTTGGTTTAGCTAATTATAGTAACCTTTGATATGATGTGGTCATTCAATTATGTATTATCATGTATTTCATATTTATCTTTTTTATTTTTATTTTTATTTTTTTAAATTTATTTTACATTAAATTATCTTTATAGATAATTTTATATTAAATTATCTTTATAGATAATTTAATATAAAATAAATTTAAAAAAATATCGACCGTCCGAAAAATTTTGAATAATTGTAGCTCGGAAATTAATAATTGTAAAAAAAATTTTTCCGAATAAAAGTTACTTCTTTTCCAACATAGAATCCATTAATATTAATTTTTTTGGGAAGGTGCCATTTAAAAAAACGGAGCTTGGTGCCCCCCACCTCAAAGGGCCGATTGCGAAAATGAAAATAAGTCCACGTGAAAAAGCACATCAAATCGAGAAAATCGAATTCAAGAACATTAAGATCCATCTAGCCGTTTCAAAGATATTAAACTGTAACACTTTATCTGGCCCACCCTGTATATATATATATATACAGGGTGTCATAAAAATACCGGAACAGCAAAATAACTCGAAAAATATGAGTCCTAGGAAAAATGTCAGTACTAGGCTTTTTTTATGACTTTTTCCTGGCTATCTGACGGTGACCTTGGATTTGACCTTGACAATGACCTTGAAGATCATTTCAAGGTCAGGTCTATTTTTTTAAATGGGACCCCATACTTTTGACCCCAGAAATGAAAAGAACGGAAAATTTTACGTTCGGATATGACCTTGAACACTGCCAAATTTGACCTCTGAAGGTCACATAAAGGTCAAACGCTTGTTTTAGGCTGAAAACGCGAATGTCTTCGAAAATGCACCTGCTAGGGAGCAATGTTACGCATAAGGATTGTAGAGGTCAATGAGGGACATTCAGCCGTGACCTTGCCCTTTATTCTCAAGGTGTTTCAAACCCGACCACTGAAGGCAAGATGTCTCAAACCCGACCACTGAAGGCAAGGTGTCTCAAACCCGACCACTGAAGGCAAGGTGTCTCAAACCCGACCACTGAAGGCAAGGTGTCTCAAACCCGACCACTGAAGGCAAGGTGTCTCAAACCCGACCACTGAAGGCAAGGTGTCTCAAACCCGACCACTGAAGGCAGATGTCTCAACCCGACCACTGAAGGCAGGTGTCTCAAACCCGACCACTGAAGGCAAGGTGTCTCAAACCCGACCACTGAAGGCAAGGTGTCTCAAACCCGACCACTGCAAGGGTCTCAAACCACACTGAAGGCAAGGTGTCTCAAACCCGACCACTGAAGGCAAGATGTCTCAAACCCGACCACTGAAGGCAAGGTGTCTCAAACCCCGACCACTGAAGGCAAGGTGTCTCAAACAAGACCAACCCCCCAAACCCGACCACTGAAGGCAAGGTTCAGTTAGTCTCGGCCATCGAAGGCAAGGCATCTTGTAACTCGGCCTGAGATTATAAGAGATGTTCAAAATGTTCCCCATTGACCGTTTGACAGTGTGCTAAGCGGACGTAAAAATTGTCAATCGCACTCCTTATCATTTCTGGGGGTATTGCAGCACATTCGTCTATGATCCGTTGTTGAAGCTCATCCAGGTTACGAGGTTTAGTGAAATAAACTTTATTTTTTATGTAGCCCCAAAGAAAGAAATCAAGTGGGCAATGTCGGGCGATCTCGGTGGCCATTCGATTGTTCCTCTTCTACCTATCCATCGATTAGGGAAAGTATCGTTCAAATAGTTTCGAACAATGCGTCCATAATGTGGCGGTGCCCCATCTTGCTGGAACCAAACATCACCAAAATTATCACCAACAATCTCCTGAATTGATGGAACAATTTGGTCTGTTAGAAGCTGCAGATAGGTTTCTGAGTTTAAATTCCCATTTATAAAAAAAGGCCCAACCACTTGATTATCATAAAGACCTGTCCAAACATTCAATTTTTGAGGTCGCTGCGTATGTGCTTCAAGCATCCAATGAGGATTTTCGTTGCTCCAATATCTAAAATTATGATGGTTTATCTTACCATTAATTGCAAAAGACGCTTCGTCTGAAAAAACGATATTATGCAAAAAGTTCGGTTGTTGATCAATTCTTTGCATCATAACTTCTGAAAATTGCACCCTGCGGTCAAAATCATCCTCATTCAACTCTTGGTGGAGATGAATTTTGTGGGTGGAACTTAATGGTCTTTAGATTTTTGGAAACTGAAAATCTACTCATTTGAAGCTGTTGAGATGCTTTTCTAATTGACAATCTGGGATTTTCAACAAATGATTGAGCTACTTCAAATTGCCGTTCTTCTATCGTTTGGGACTGTGACCTCCCAGATTTGTGGCGGTTTTTATTAGTCCCAGTTTCTACAAATCGTCTGATAGTGAGAGATACAGTCGATATTGAAATACCTTCGCCTTCATTACAAAAGATTTCATTGAACAGCAATCTCACTTCACTGTATGACCTTTGTCTATCCCCCCATCCTCTCATCATCAATAGCGAAATTCTCTCTGCTCTGTAAGATGAGCCATTTGGAATTGAAAACAAAATTGCAAAAATTTGATATAAAAAATGCGGTTTCTTTACCTTTAAATAAAAATAATAATGTACCATTGATCGTTAATAATAATGTGATAATAATTCAAAACGGGTGAAATCAAAACTTGTTAAATCGATGAAAACTCAAAAACAATTTATTATCTGTTCGACACTGATAGAATCGAGACAAATAAAAACCTTGAAGCGTACACTTTATCGATGGCGAATAAATTTTTCGGATACCGATTCTGGGATTTTTGAGCTCGCTAAAACCGAATCCGACGTCGGATTTTGCAAATTCAAGATGACCGATTCAAGATGACGGCCGATATTTAAGAATAACAAAAATTGGATCTCGTTTAAGGAATTTTTGAAGTCGTTTCTGAAATCGAATCCGACGTTGGATTTTACAAATTCAAGATAACAGATCCAAGATGACGCCCGATATTGAGGAATTACCAAAAATCGGAGTGTGACCTCGTACGTAAAATCTCACTCTTCACATTATCGGGATCAAAATGTGTTTCCAGTCTTAAAAAAATGATTTGACCTTGATATGACTGACACATAATCTTAAGAACAAGGGCAAGGTTGAAAACATCATATCCGAACGTAAAATTTTTCAATCTTGACACTTTTAGGTCAAAAGTATGGATTTTCAGTTCTAAAAACAGTCCGGTTTGACCTTAATAATAATCTTAACTCATGACTTTGAGAATAAGAGCAAGGTCACGGCTGAATGTCCCTCATTGACCTCTACAATCCTTATGCGTAACATTGCTCCCTAGCAGGTGCATTTTCGAAGATATTCGCGTTTTCAGCCTAAAACAAGCGTTTGACCTTTATGTGACCTTCAGAGGTCAAATTTGGCAGTGTTCAAGGTCATATCTGAACGTAAAATTTTCCGCTCTTTTCATTTCTGGGGTCAAAAGTATGGGGTCCCATTTAAAAAAATAGACCTGACCTTGAAATGATCTTCAAGATCATTGTCAAGGTCAAATCCAAGGTCACCGTCAGATAGCCAGGAAAAAGTCATAAAAGCCCAGTACTTGACATTTTTTCTAGGACTCATATTTTTTGAAGTTATTTTGCTGTTCCGGTACTTTTATGACACCCTGTATATATATATATATATATTTAAAATATATAAATATATTAACTATAATTTTTCGGTTTTTCCAACAATTATCAAACTGTTTACCTTTTAAATTGTCAAATTGTTAACGATTCGCAATAATAGTCGCTCAATGTTCCAAATTTAATGCACAACGCAAATCGAGACAGCCAATTAGCATCGCAGAAAAGAAGTAATAATTGATATATTCTAGATATTTTATTCTTCTATTTTGTATGTCTTTTTTCAGAGAGGGATATTAAATTTTTTTAAATTTATGATACATCAAATTTATATGTATATTATATAAAATTTTTTTAATATAAAATATTTGCACATGATTAAAATGAAGATTTATGAATTTATGAAGGTACGAAAGATCGTTAAAAAATATTGAAGTTTAATCATTATTTCTCATACAATTTTAATAAAAATGTAAATAGCTGTTTCTATAAAAAAGCCATTTGCTAATTATTGGCGTTAATATTATTAAATTGGCCGACTTCCTTGTATGATATTAAAGATATTAAATGATGCATAACGCTAATGCATCAATTCAATTAATATACCATCATTCCAATTGCTTTACAATTGATTCTACATTTTAATAAGTGGATCGATTAAAATGAATTTGTACAAACTTGTAATGTCAGTTTGTTTCAAAAACCGGAGAGGTAATGTAATTATGGCGACCACTATAGAAGAAGCTTTATATCCTTTGCTGTTAACTTCTTCGCTTCTCGGTTTTGGTGCTTACTTATCAAAGAAAATTTATTTAAATATTTCTTATAATCTGATAGTTTGGATTATTCATCCTTGTTTATTTTATTACCTAATAATTGAGTTTAAAGCAGAAGAGTGGCTTTATATACCTTCTCATATAATCGCTTTACTGGTTTCCTATTTGATCGTCGTCATATCTATTATTACAAATATTTATTATAACAAGGTATGTACACACACACACACACACACACACACACACACACACACACACCCCCCCCCACCCCCCACACACACACGCACCACACACACACACACGCGCACGCACACACACACACACACACGCACGCCACACGCGCACACACACGCGCACGCACACGTGTATACATATTCTCAATATTGAAATTAATAATGGAAATAATTAAAATCCACAAAGTTATATATACATTATATGCAAAGTTATATATACATTATAAATAGATAATTAAATATATCCTGAATTCTATTTAATATTGTTCTCGTTTAATATTGTTTAGAGATTTTGGATATTTCTAAAAAGATTTGCTGCTGTAGACAACACGTTAGAAAAATTAGGCACTTCAAAGTTATATCACAAATTGCATGTATATGCAAAACGGTTGTTAATTGGATGGTTAATGTTTACAAATATAATCAATATAAATGACATGGTATGGTGGGAAAAGTTAGAAATACGTTTTAATTTTCATTTATATCATAAACCATCACGTGCACGTTAACACATTTATGGGTATATTATTTGTAACTCTTCTGTGGTTAGTATTGTACCTAAAATATATCTTTTATTATATTTTAATAATAAACATAATTACTGCTTAATATATATATATATATATATATATATATATATATATATGCATTACAAATTGAATATACGTGTGTGTATAAGCGCATAATACGATAAAAGATATAAAATATTTAGGTAATAATATTTTATATGACAAAAATATAATATTTTTTAAAATATTTTTAAAATAAAAATGTTTTAAGACAGCTATTATTCATGTAAATTTCGCAAATTTTTCTCATAGATTATTTCTATAATTTTTGATATCAAAATAATATAGAAAATTCATCTAAAAGGTTTCTCTTAATAGATAGACATAATAATTTATGTTTGATATATTTCAGACTATATAATAAGTGCTTTTATTTTGTAACGCAGGTATATTGGTATCAGATTCGACGAAGTAAACAAGCACATGAGATACCTACTAATAAAACAAGAATATGGGTTGCGATGCACGTGGAAGAACACTGTATTGACTCATAGATATATTAGCATAGTAACTATTACAAACAAATACTATGGACATTAATGTAAATCGATACACATATCTGTTTAAATATATCTGTAATTTCTGGAGACTATAAATCTAATAAAATTAATAACTTAGATTTTAAACATTTGAAAATCGGTGGGGAAATTCGATTTATGCAAATATCACATAATAGTCCTTTTCTTTATCTACATATGTTTTTTTTATGTTTCCTCATTAATAAATCTTGTTTTCTTGAAGGCATCTACACTTGGAATTGTGTCGAATTTCTCGCGAATTAAACGAAATATTTGGCATACAGATGACTATGCAAATGATAAGTTCTATGATATGTTTTATAACAACTTGTGCAGTTTTTTATCAACTTGGAATAAAATTTCTCTCAAAATTATCACCATTATGTTGGCTTAATATACAAATATGGATATTCTTATTTGTGATTAGGATCTTCTGTTTAAATTACATTTGTGAACATGTCAGCGCTAAGGTAAATTTTTAATACAAAGTGATTCACATAATTCATAAAAATGTTTATTTTCAAATACAGATTACGAAAATATTTTATATTCATTGGAAATTTTAAAATTGCGCTTTCTGTTTGGAAGAAGATAACATAGATTAAAGGTTCAGTGATTTATAAAATTCAAATTCAAATCATTAAAATTGATCTCATAGTTCTTGAAAGTGTTAAAATGTTAACAGTTATGTGAACCGCCCTATAAATATATATATATATATATATATATATTTACATATTAATAATTATATATATAATTGATTATTATTATTAATAGAATATTAATTATTTCTTTAGGCTAATGAAATGGAAAAAATTATTCATCAACTAACAGATTTTCTCCGATATGCTGATATTCATGACGAAGTAAAATGAAATTTTTATAATATAAAAAAATATTTTACATAAATTGCTTAAATAATAATAATTCTGTATATGTGTATATATACATAAAAATTCTGTTCGTACAGATTTATCAGTTTACATTGTATATGATATATCATCCACTAAAATTCACTGGATTGGATTGCTTCTATTTTGGCAGTAATCTTCTGCGAAAAGTTAGTTTCTCTATATAATTATCTCTATATAATTATCCTCTTGTATACTTTATCATATTATGAATTATTATGTGTTACAAATTATTATTTATATACTTTTTTATTACATTTTACATGTTTATTATTATATTCAATAATGTAACGAAAATTTACATTTTATAAATTAATCACACAGAAATGTTATTTTCTTTTTCCGTCTCTGTCCTTTTTTATGAAATAGTTTTACATACAATTAATTTATAATTTTTATTATATCTTTATTATAAATTATATTAATTCATTGTCTGCGAGATAATTTAATCTACATATTTTTTCCAGTTTATCATGGCGTTAATAACAGTTATGGTCATCATAATACAGATGTTTCCAATATCAATATACGGTACTAATTTTTCCAAGTTTATAAGAGAGGAAAATATATTCAACATCCCATTAACAACCACAGATTGATGAGACAAGAATATCTTTAAATGTGTTATTCCTTTTTATATAGATAGATTTTTCTATTTCATATTTCATATTTAATTCATTTTTTTTCACTTAATTTTATTTTTAAATCTGAAAATAAGAAATTGATAATAATTATATATATATAGGATATTTAATGTATAAGGTGTCTTACCGAAAATATACAAATAGATCTTATTAAACTGAATTAGAAAGTCCTATATCATTTTACAAACAACTGTGTAAAATGTCGAGATATTAATTTTAAAAAGTCGATCAATGAACGCGTGATCCGCGTAGCTAGATCCTAAGATATATATATATATATATATATATATATATATATATACAGGGTGGCCCATTTTAATCCATCCAGTCGAATATTGTTCACAGCCTCCCAGCAGATAATTGCATCAAATTGATTATGATCCACGACGGCCAAACAATAAGATGTTGATTCGACAAATATGTTGAAAACAGTAAGATACAGGGAGCTGTTTGCGAAGATTATATACTCGATGTTTTCGAAAGAATTGTTCAGAATTGTTTCCTGGCATGGATTTTGAACGGTTAGCGGAAAAAGCTCGTCCACCTTCTTATTTCGACTCTGTATCGAATTGTTCGAGTAGCTATATATGTTTGGAAAAACATATTCATTTTCACTAGCAACGCAATTCTCGTTAACCAAGCGATCACCGAGCGGGCAACAGAGTTGAATGCAAATAATATTGCCGCATTTTCCGTATGGAACGGTGTAATTTTTATTATTATCATTATTCGTTTTGTTTTTGAAGTTTGTGTGATTATATGTCTCCTCCCATATATATGTTATCCTCTTTGTCGTCACTTGTCAAGTTTCGCGGAGTCGTTGAAGATGAAGTGAAAAGTAAAACTGTGAAAAGCCAAACCTTTCACCGCACATTGTTCACAATTTGACTCAATTTAATTTTTTTCTAATATGCAATTTCTTAATCTGCTATGTTACAGTCTATGTCATGTCTACAGCGAATTTTTTAAAATACGCATGATATTGTTCGTCTGCGATGCTTAAGTCAACATCATTCTCCTTCTAAAGACAAAATTTGTAAAACAACTTATTATAAAATAATGTACACAATCGCGTGAATAATGAAACTCAATCATCGACAACAAACTTGCTAATGAAACAACTTAGTTAATTGTTACAGAAGACCTTATTGATCTAAATAACGTCAGGAACTGACCTAGCCCTACTCGCTTATTTTAATATTATTATTAAATTTATAATTGCAAGTAGCTGTTTACACTGTGACGCAATAACACATGAAAAAAAATTTTCTTACTAATTAGATTAATTTAAAATATTTTTCATGTTTTGTCCTTGTCGTTACCAATTATACATATGATATAAAATACGTTTGTATATTATAGAAAATTTTATTTCGTCATATTATATGATATAAATCAATATATATATATATATATATATATATATATATTAAATATAATATATTTTTTTAAATTTATTTTATATTAAATTATCTATAAAGATAATTTAATGTAAAATAAATTTTAAAAAAATAAAAATAAAAATAAAAAAAATAAATATGAAATACATGATAATACATAATTGAATGACCACATCATATTAAAGGTTACTATAATTAGCTAAACCAAACTTGAAAAGACAAGAAGGCTGCAAAATGGAATAAATAAGATCTTAATTATTGAATGTTAAAATGCAGATGAACTCATCACTATGCTTCCATAAAAAAATTATTCTACCTTTTTGTACTAAAATTTTATGGGACAGTACTAATATATTTAATAAATACATTCTGATATAAAATTAAATAATATTTCAATTCAAGACATAACTCTGTAAGATTTTAAAACATAAAAAAAATATTTATTGAAGGAAGTTCAGTTAGTTGTATATTAAAGTGCATCTAAAATTGAACTTTTATTTATCATTAATTCGTACGTTTTTAAGATTTTAACAAATCATATTCAAATTATTAAAAAAATTAATATCCGAATATATACTGTATGTATGATAAATATATATTTATTGCATTGCAGTTATATAATTTAAATATACAGTATTGTAATAAAACGGGATTTTATAATATCCGTTTTGATTAGAATGTTCACAATATCAATTGCATATGCAAGTGATAGGACGCCGCAGTAGTTGCATAATTTAAAGAACTATATATGTTTCGAAGCTTTAATAATATGGAATATATCAGAATTATCGTCACCAAAAATAATATAACCATTATATGGAAACTCACATATGATTATTATGTCATCGATCGAGGTATCATTATCAGTTATCGTATTGAAGATCTCGTTAGGAGCCTCTAAGCAGATGTCACTTCGAATTTATCCCCATTCACGACACAATATGATGTTGATTTGATAAATATTTTATAATAAGATAAATAGAGAAAAACATTGGCAAAAATCCTGTAATCATACTGATAATCCTTGGGTAACAGAAAGCGGTTTTCCTGGAGCAAAGATCGTGAACAACCAGGTGAAACATTTTATCTACTCTTTTATTTTCCCTCTGCAACGAATCGTTCATACATCCGGACACATTTGACAAAAGGTATTTTCCTCCACAGATGTAATATTTATTATCAAGCAGACGATTATCGAGAGGACAATATAATTGAATGTAGATTGTATAGATGATTATATTGTTGCTTATATCGCAATGAAACAATATTATTTTTACTGGAATTTTGAAAGAACTCGTGCGACATAACATAAAATCGTTCCTGTCTTCGAGTTTCATGGAATTTTGATAAATTTCTTGTGATGTAAAGTCTTTCTTACTGATAATCTTTTTGAATTTCTACGAGGCTGCACACATATTTGCTTATCATCCTCATGATTTTGTATGCATGCCAAGTTCATAATGCAGTGAGTTTTTGTCATCATTATACGTAAAATTAATATTCATACTGTGTGTTGTTATATTGAGTATTTTTAATAGAACTTTGATACAAATAATATTGTAGCTTTCCAGTCGCCATAATTTCGATCGCCATAATTTGTAGAGTTTGCGTTCCATCAAATTGTCATCTTTTTCTTCGTTGTTTGTAAAATATTTGCTGAAATTTTAATGACGAAATAACAAGGAGAAAAGCAAACAACAAAACGTAACAAAACGTAAAATTATTTTTACACATTATCGTACTATTTTACTTTTTTTTAGAATATATAATTTAAAACAAATGAGATGCATGAATATTTGATTTATATATTTGCTTCCAAAAGCTTCTGATTATTTGACACATATACTTTGATATTGCCATGTAATAATCAAGATTAAAAAATATGGAATTGCTAATTGCAAATTCCATATTTTTTCTTAAAAACAACTGTATGTTTTCTTTACACCAATTGATTCCTCTCATTATTTTGTACATAAAAGTATTAAGGTAAGATAATTGAAAAATGAATATTTTATGGTTTATGTAAAATTAAGAAATTATTTCAAACCTCATAACTCGAAAAGTATAGTAGTATATCAATGAAGAAATACTTTATTATAGTGTTTTGAAAAGATCTCGAGATAAGCTATAAGAATGTGTAAAAATATATAGGGTATTTCATTAAAAAAAATTAAAGTGACCTTCGCGTCATCTTCAAATAACTCTTCAAGGTCAAACCAATAATACCATCTTATGGATCTCTTGAAACCATATAACTTTTGTTTGAAACATTTTTCTCTCTCGGGCTTGGCTGTCGAGATATTCGACTGGATGGATTAAAATGGGCCACCCTATATATATATATATATATATATATATAACATTTATTATTATTATTATTATTATTATTATTATTATTATTATTATTATTATTATTATTAAACTACATATACATATATTAAAGCAGTAAAAATAAATATTTAAAATTTTCGTTCGCATTAATTTAACAATTAAATCCTATTACCTCTCGCGAATTCGAGCGTTCGAACGCCTCGAATATTCAAATCGATCGCGAAAGCGATCAAATTCCGTCAATAATTTATCGACCCTATTCGCGGAACGCTACCCTAATCAATTTTAATTTTACAATTGCAAATGAAAATTTCCGATCGATTCGATCGGAGGCGTAATCATCGCGAAACAAAATCAACGGGACTTTTATCTCGCGCTTGACTAGTCGCGTGGTACATCGTACGCCATATTTACAACGCTCGACGATCAGTCGACGAGTCAACACGCACGCCTCTCCTCTGCCCGCCCGTTGATGCCTCGGCGTGGTTTCGTGTTGGACGTGTTGGACTTCTGCATCTCCGATTACGTCGTTTCTAATCCAGTTCGATCCCGGTCTCTTCTCGAGATAGAACCGAGCGCGTTCCATCGTCGAGCGAATAAAATCCGACCCGTGCCTCGCCTCGTTCTTTAGGAAGTCGCATGGACGAATCCCATGCTCAGAAATAGCAACAGCAACAATTGGCTCGCGAAAAAACGCCGAGGACGAGTTGTTCGGATCGAGTGGAGTCTCATATTGGGCGTGTCACGATGCGTTCTGTCATCCTAGCTCTGACATGCGTGTTCTTGCAGACAGGTAAACACACGTGAAGTCGGGTGAACCTTGGTCCATATTTTTCTGAACCCTCCTTCATCGATGAAAGTGCCTCTAAAAGTGACCTATAGCCCATCAGAAAGTTTATTTTTACAAATTTTAATAATAATAATAATAACAATAATAATAACAATAATAATAACAATAATAATAATAATAATAAATATAATAATATATATATTTAATAATAATAATAATAATAATAATAATAATAATAATAATAACAATAATAATAATAATAATAATGATAAGTGCGTAGCTTTAATAATAATAATAAATCCATACTACGTAATTTCAGCTTTTAACTTGCTTTAATTGTACACATTATATGCTTGTAAAAAAAGATTGGGCTTTTGTGTTGAGAAATATATATGTCGTTATCTTACATTTGTGACATTGCATTCGTTCGCGAATGAAAAAGAATCTCTCTCGCTATTTGGTAAATAATATACTCGAGTCAGATGTACCAGTCTCTATTTGTTGTTTCCAGTTGTGGCTCAACGCACTCCGACAATATCTTACATATCGCAGGAACAAATTAAGGACATCGGGGAGACCGTAGAATTACGCTGTTCCATTCAATACGCAGAGGATTATCCTGTTTTGTGGATAAAACTCAACAAGAATAGTGTCCACGAGCAAGTGGCACTTTCTACCGGCACTGCGTTGATAATTAGGGACAGTAGATTTGCCATTAGGCATGATACAGCATCGGCTTCTTATCTCCTGCAGGTGAGATTCGATCAAAGTACTCCTGACTCCAGATATTATATATTCATATCGCATGTATTAATTGACATTCTTGATGTTTTAGATTAAAGATATACAAGAGACAGATGCTGGATTCTATCAGTGCAGAATACAAATATCTGTGAACAATCTCTTAAATGCAGAAGTGGAATTACAAGTTCGTAGACCACCGATAATTAGCGACAATTCGACTCAATCTCTAGTAGTTAGCGAGGGACAGCCCGTTATGCTAGAATGCTATGCCAGTGGCTTTCCACCAGCAAGAATCTCATGGCGCAGGGAGAATAACGCCATTTTGCCTACTGGAGGATCCATTTATCGGTATGGAAATTAATTAGTGGAATTTTATATTTCATTAATTATTTGATAAAATATATTTTGTATTTTATTAATTATTATTATTAATATAATATATTATTAATATAATATATTTTATTAATTATTATTATTAATTATATATATTTGACAAAATATATTTTATATTTTATTATTATTATTATTATTATTAATATAATATATTTTATTAATTATTGTTCTTAATTATTATATATATTTGATAAAATATATTTTATATTTTATTAATTATTTGATAGAAGTATATATAAATTTTAAAAATATTACAGTGGTAATACATTGAAAATATCTGCCATACGAAAAGAGGATCGTGGGACTTATTACTGCGTTGCTGAAAATGGAGTTGGACGTGGTGCCAGACGTAATATTAATGTGGAGGTTGAATTTGCACCGGTGATAACAGCTCCGAGGCCACGACTGGGACAAGCTTTGCAGTATGATATGGATTTAGAGTGTCATGTAGAAGCGTATCCTCCGCCAGCTATTACCTGGGTCAAGGACGATGTACAATTATCAAATAATCAGCATTACAGTATATCGCATTTTGCAACAGCGGACGAGTACACCGACACAACGATTCGAGTTATTACTATAGAGAAACGGCAATATGGAGTATACGTATGTCGGGCGGCCAATAAATTGGGCAGTGCTGAGACGAAAGTTGAGCTTTTTGGTAAGAAAAATTTCAAAAGAGGACATTTCTCTATATTTCTATGTATTGTATGTTAGCTGTAGATAATTTATCTAGTTGAAACATAAAAAGAAGGAGAGAAAGATTAATTGAATTGGATCTAGACTTGTCAATATTGTAATTAATGTATATAATTGTATATTAATTTGTGCACGGTAAAATTAAATATCTATCGTATGTTTAAGTTATAAAATTAAATATCCATCATATTGTTTGAGTTATAAAATTTAATGTGCATATATGAATGTGCATTTTAAATCTTTCAAAATTTATCTTCTAATTTATCTTCTAATTTTTTCATTATTTTTTTCCTTAGCTATTTGCAATTGATTTATTTTGGTAGATAGCATGTTAGATTTGTTCCCTTGTTTGTTTGCGCAGAAACCATTATCCCTGTTTGCCCACCAGCTTGTGGTCAAGCTCATTATGGAACTGGCGTTATTCCAATTTCGAATTCTTTGATAATTCTAGTTTTATTAATTATAATAAGGTAAGTTTTATATATTTATTTTTTCATATCTTTTTTAAAATAATGGAAATTAAAATACACATTATTTTATTATAGATTCTCAATTAGTTTGTTATACAGGATGTCCCATTTTAAATTACACCTAAATATCTTCCGAATAATACGTTTTATAGAAAAATATTTCAGACAAAAGTTGTATGATTTCGAGGGGGCTATAAGATGGTACCATTGGTTTGATTCTGAAGAGTCATTTGAAGGTCACGTGAAGGTCATTTTAATTTTTTTAAATCGAATATCCTATATATTTTTGCACATTCTTGTAGCTCAGTTGAGTGTTTCCCAAAACACTATAATTAAGTTAGTTTTCATTAAGCACTTTCCAAGTTATGAGGCTTGAAGTCATTTCTTAATTTTACATAAACCGTAAAATATCTTGTATATTCATTTTTCGATTATCCTATCTCAACACTTTTATGTACAAAATAATGAGAGGAATCAATCGGTGTAAAGAAAACACATAATTGTTTCGAAGAAAAAATATGAAATTGTTAATTGCAAATTACATATTTTTTCTTAGAAACAACTGTGTTTTCTTTACACCAATTGATTCCTCTCATTATTTTGTACATAAAAGTATAGGCCCTCTCGAAACTATACAACTTTTGTCTGAAACATTTTTCTGTAAAACGTATTATTCGGAAGATACTTAGGTGCGTATTTTAAAATGGGACACCCTGTATATAATGTATTGTAATGTATATGTGCATTGTTGTTATATATAATGTATATGTAATATATAATATGTGTGTATATGTATATATATGTTATATGTGTATATATTTGTTATTTTCAGAATTTCCCATACCAAATATTAATTATCCAGGCCTTCAATGGGCAGCAGCAAACAAATGCGACTCTTTAAAATGGCTCTATACAATCATTAGCGTTATTATCGCAATAATGCTATAAGACCAAAACCTAGCATAAGGGCCTCATTTAATGTTTCTCTAACTTGTCTATTTCATCACATGATTATTTTTATATTGTTACTTATGAATGGAGCGATTTGTATTATCGGTAAAAAAGAAAACACGCTTATTGGAACATTTATGGTACTTAAGTCGCCATGGTGCAATTGTTAAGGAAAATTTAATTAAAAATTTATTATTTCTTCTATACGATTTTCTATAATACTTTTAAAATCTATTTATGTATATTTACAAATATGTATGTTGCATAATTTTTATTGAAATTTCCATATTACTTATATGTATACATATCGCTTATAATGTATACTTTGGTAATGTATATTTTTTCTAAATCTTTACATCTTTGATCTTGTTTTTTTTTATTGTGCATAATTATGCTGCTCAATTTTTTATTAAATCGTACATCGAAGTCGAAACGATATTAAATAAAATCGAGAGTAGTTTAGTAGAATAGAAGAAAATATGCGATATAATTAATGTAATGTGATTTTTAACCATCTATCATATACTACTTGTTAACATTTTAATTATTGGAACATAATTTTCATATTTATGAATGGAGATTAATATTTAAAATGTTCAAAAATGTTGACAAGATATAAATTTATAACATTTCAGTATACATATTTATAATGATACACGATATTATGTAACATTTATAACAATACACGATATTATATAATGCTCTAGATCTGCAGATAGCATGACAGACAACATTTGGTCTTATTACAAATTGATAAACAACGGCAAAGAATAATGACGTTATAAAAAAACGTTATAAAAAAATATAATATTATCTTATTATCTTATATAGATAGTTTTTAATAATTGCAAAACGACAATATAAATTTGTTAATATTATATAGGAAAAACTTGGCAGTAGATTTATGCAGCTACCCTGTTAATAAAAGAGTTTGAATGATCATGAACAAAGAAAACAATGTTGACGTTAGTGCCTTGTTCATGATAAAATGTAATTCATATTGCAACTATGCAACTTGCAACTAAAATTATAAATGTGTATAGTTTAGGCAGTTTATTATTTGTATTCATGTATGTTACTTTCTCTACATACATGAATAAAATAATACTTAATGTGTTTTATCAAGCACATATTTCCTGCTCGCTTATACATTTGTAATCTGAATCTAAGTCTTTTTTAACAGGTGTATCATACGATATAACCCTCGATAAGTAAAAGTAGAAGGATAAAATTTCAATGAAAAAAAATCTCTTAGCAAGTTTTTATACCTTTTACAAATTTATACGATTTTATACTTGTTAATGTCGTAATTTATATTTGAATCTCGACGACATGATACTCGTAATATCTGTAATAACTGTAGTATTTATATACGTTGTAACGCACTTTATATGTAATGTCAAATATATCACAGCTTTAATATCAGTAAGGTTTTATACAGATACTCATTTGCGTGTACACTAAGCCATTGCAGTTTATTATTCAATATTCATGCATTTAAATATTCAGCCTAATTTGTATATGAAATGAGTAATAAAACTTTAGAGAAAAATAATTCCTTATTATTTTTTTTCCAACAGAAAAATCTCGTTTTACAATTTGAAAATAGCCTTGCTTATGTTTCCCTTCTTTAACGCATCCAGAGCTTCTTTATATTGGGATAAAGCAAATACCTTAATTCCTAACTTATTGAAATCGAGATATCTTTCAGACAATGGCTGCACTAAGGCTAATCCTTTAAGAAAAGAATATGGATTCACAAGCACACCTAGGATAGTCAACTCTTTCTTATAAACCTGAAACCCAAAATACTTAATTTAAAATTATTAAATAAAATAATTAAAATTAATTTTTAATAGTTAATTTTTATAAAATATATTAATTAATTTATAATTTCTTAAAATATATTAAATTTTAAAATATATTAAAATTTTTTATAAAATATATTAATTTATAATTTTTTAAAAATATACAATTCTTGCAGATATGTGTGATAGGTTTACCTGAAATGGTTCAATTGACAGCTTCGCTTTCGGATTAGCGACACCGAATACACACAAGCGACCACCATGACCTAATAAAGAAATAGCCGCTTCCATAGCTGGAGCAGAGCCGCTGCAATCCACGGCTACATTAAACTCTTCTTTTATTTCATTTGGACTTTTAACTTTGTAATCTAGACCTGTATATATTCGCATATTTTATTTTTAGAATAAGAGAAAAATTTTGTATTTAGAAAAATTTTGTATTTAGAAAAATTTTATATTTAGAAAAATTTTATATTTAGAAAAATTTTTTATTTAGAAAAATCTTGGAAAATTTATTCAAGCTGATGTCACAAAATAATGTATAAAATAAAGCACCAATATATTTGACAAATGTAGAAATAATTTTTCAATATATTACCAAGACTGGCGGCGAGTTTCCTCCGTTCTTGTTGCAGTTCACTGATAGTGACAGTCTTCCTGAGACCATGTAAATGAAGTAGACAGGCCCATAGTAAACCTATGATACCAGCACCTATTACGAGAACTCTCTCTCCTATATTTATGGGATTAAGCTTGTCCCAGCCATGAGCAAGACACGACAATGGCTCGGTCAGCACAGCTTGATGCATTTCAATCTCATTCGGGATCGAATAAACCTACAAATCGTAGATGTACATATGAAGAAAAGACATATTTTTTTCAATTCATTCGGCTGCTTACAACATGAGGGGAAAATTGTCAAAAGAATTTTTTTTAATTTCCCAAATTCTAATAAAATTCCGTGAAAATTCTCTGATTTTTCCGATAAAAAAAATTTTTGAAAATTTCAGAGTTTCTGTTTTCCAAAGAGAAGGCACCCTGCGTTTTCTCTTTGATATTTTTATTAAAAATCTTATTAAAAGTGTTATTATTAATAATGTTTTTATTAAAAATTTTATTAAAAATATATGAAAATCGATCTCAGGGATGGTCGTACGATCTATCATTATAAAACATTTTTTTGGAGAGATACTTGATAGATATACCTGCGTTTCCGGAACAAGCACGTGCGTAGCCCATCCTCCATCTTTAAAAATTCCTATCGTATTATTTATACCTCCATCTTTACAGAAATGATAATTTGCATTGTGACAGTGATCGCAATTATTGCATCCGCTGTTAGGATCGATGGCGACCCGTTGACCAACCTTAAATATAGTCACTCCCGATCCAAGCTCGTCGATCGTACCTACGAATTCGTGCCCAAGTGTTAAGGGTCCAGTCTCCTTACACGGAAAGGCACCCTGAAAAAAAATTATATTGTCGTGCATATCGCAAAATTTCATATTTGTCTCATGCCAAGTCTCAAATATTTTTCAGTAATAAATAATCCGTGTTTTATAAGCAAAATACAATTATGCAACATACGTTCATATTAACAATTTATATTTATATTTATATTTATTTATTCTATATATTTATTTATATTTATATTTATTTATTCTATATATTTATTTATATTTATATTTTTTTCTATATATAATACAAAATACATAATGATGATATTTATATGGAATATTTCACTATATCAATTATAAAATATTTCAGAAAATCACATTACAAATATTTTACATTACGATTACATTTATATTTTAAATTTATATTTATATTTATATTTTACAAATATTTTATGTATTTCCAAAATATGAAGATTCATCCTATAGACTCCGGAATTTTATTATATCAATTATAAATATTTCAGAAAATCATATTACAAATATTTTACATTTTACGATTACATTTATATTTTAAATTTATATTTATATTATATTTATATTTTATGTACTTCCAAAATATGAAGATCCGTCCCACAGACTCCAGAATACGCGACCTTGACTCGTACTTCATTTGCCGCCGGTTTAGGAAGAATATTTTGCTTTTTTAAAGTAAGCGACTTAGTTGATGAATCGAAACTCAAATATTCCATTTTGTATGCCTGTTTGAATCGTATCGAGAACACTAAGAAAGATTCAGTCGCTATCCGACATTTATACGACATAAACCCATGTGTTATCACACATCTTGACTGATTACACCAAAAAGATTATACATAATTGGAAAATTTAGAGAGATTGTCAGCTTGACGTCACATAAAGATCACGACTTGTACATAAGTAAAAGAGTAAATAACAATGTTGAAGAACAAAGTTTAACATATAAACAAGAGTGAGAGAATATTTGAGTCTATTATAAGCGAATATAACTAATGAAAACAATATGAGATTTTAATAAAATAGAATGTTGACTAAAGATGATGAAATAATAATAAACTAATAAGTGTGTTACAGTATTATAATTCATATATTTTCACTTTAAATCGGTACTTTAATTTAATATGTAATAAATAAAAATTATAAATAATAATAAAATAATTAAAATAAATAAAATAAATTATAATAAAAATTATAATATTTGTGTGTACAAATTTTATATCAATACAGAAATATTATAAGGAAAATATTTTGAAATTTTTTCAGAAATTGCAAATTTTTTTAAAAGAAAATTATATCAAAAATTATATATTATATAAAGCAAAAAATCAAAGAATATATATTATATCAAAAAATATATATTATATAAAACATGTAACTTGATCGACAAAAGCTTGTAGTATATTGTTCCAATAATTTTGAAAATTTGATGATATCTTCAGGGCGCCGCTTATAATAGGTCGCCGATGAAGTCTGACGCGTCAAATTTTGCAATTGCTACGCGCATAGTGTTTTCTGATTAGCTGATTGACAAACAGCTGATTACATCGAGCGGTCGCGCAAACCCGTATGCTGCTCTTATTTTAACGACGGCTTTATTTTAATATGTTAATATAATATTTATTATATAATATTTATTTTATAATGTTTATTATATACATTTCTTTTGCGAAAGAAAAACTTGCGTTAGCGAGAGCAATTTTTCTGATGAACCGAAAAGTCGAGAAAGTTTTAAAAGAAAGAACGTTTCTTTAAATTTATATCGGGTAATTATATTATTCTTTTTTGAATTATATTTAAATAAAAATGTATGAATTTTCTTACGTAAAAGTTCTAATTGTGTTGCAGAAATCAAACGATTTTTCTAATATATATTTCGAACGTATATAAACAGAAATATAAAAATAATAAAAATAATAAATTATATTTAATTTAAAAAAAAATAATATTTTTTTATGATAGACATATGATTAATTTTCCTATGCATATATATATATATATATATATATATATATATATATGCATTATATATATATGTGTGTGTATCTCATTCTTGATTTGATACCTTACATCTTAAATATTTCCTTGATAGTGATAACATTATATATGTGTTTAATTGAAAAAAATACAAAAACAATAATATGCAAAAATTGCATGATATTTTTATGATGCCAGATAAGTTTTGAAGATTACTAATACTTTTCTTATATGTATGAAAATATCTTTATCATTATCATATTACAGTTAAGGTCAAGACCAATGATGACATAACAATGTAATATCTCTTTAATGATGTCAAGCAAAAAATTCAATAAATATAACGTAAAAATAATATAAAAATAATTATGATTAAATTAATGCAGAAAAAGAAATAATTTATAATTTTTTTATATACCATTAATAGCAAAAGAGATATTTAACCTGGAATATCATGTATATTTTAGTGTAAATATCTTTTTAATGTTATACTATGTGTGGATAGTGTATCTAGAATATACTAATTTTAACAAAAAGCATCATATATTATTGTTATAATCATATTAAAAAACAGTATTTGTCTAATGCAGCAAAGGACATTATTCTTATATGTTTAACCATGTTGCAATCTTACTAATTGCAGTATAATATCAGTAGAAACATTGTGGAAATAATTACGATAAATAGTTACAACTTTTAGTAAAAAGAAAGAAAAACGAGAGAATGAAAAATATGCAGAAGTCACGTGAAAAGTTTTCAAAATTTCAAATTTCAATCTCAACGAGATTGAGAAATATATCTTCCTCAATAACAAGAGGACATGAATATCTTAATGTGAGCTAACAATTTATTGACTCTTGATAAAGCATATTATTCTCACGCAGCCAGGCGTCTCGAAGTCTTGAAAAACTCCAAATGCATATCTTGTTTGGTTAATGAATATTTTTCTTTCTTCATGAAGCAAACAAGAATCAAATAAGATATTAATAAAAGATATTATACATAAGAGAACGCGGGCCTATTTTTTTCTCATCTCGACGTGATGCAGAAACGGAGAATTCATTCATGCATGGGAGATCGACTCGTTATGAACGAATGTGTCCTTCAATTCATGAGAAATTTCGGGTCAACGGGACACGAAGCTGGATAACTGGTTGCACTGGGGAGACCGGAAATGGGGTCGAGAATGACGTCATCTGGCGTTCAACGCCGTTCATTCAACCCCCGGGGATAAACTAGGTCACTGGAACAAGCTACCCCTCCATCCTGATCTTTTCGTAGAAAGAGATTTCTAATTCTGGAAAAGATACTAGAATCTCGCTGATTAAAATCCAGTGACAGTTACTCCCCGAAATTCTATATTCAGATTTCTACATTAGGAATTATATATTAATTCTGTATTAATAAGATCAATAAGAGGGAATATAATCTGATAATTGCTCCACTAACGTCATCATTTCTGAAAATTAAATTTCGAAAAAATGTATCGCTCATTACCAATCCGTAAAATTTCATTCCTTGAGATGGATCTCTTCCAGAGTCATTCAGGAGGCAAAGATCTAATTCATCACTTGGACGGATTTTTCCAACGGTTAAGTAAAATGGTCAAAGCTTTAGCGACCCACGGATTGACATTTAAACGGAGCGGTATAATGTAATAAAACATAACAGTACATAAATGTTTACATTTTATTTTTATCTTTCTTTTCCTCAAGTGCAAAAGAATAAACAATATGGAATACTGAAGATTGAATATTTTATGAAGAATAGGGAGATGAACTATTTACTGTGAAAATCCTTCCCTTGTATACAGTGTGTGCTGTAGATAATTTCAAAATTATCTAGCTAAAGATAAAGATAAAAATTTGTAATTCATCTTAGATGAGATAAAGATGATTTTGCTTTTACTTAATCTAGATGAAAGATGAGATAATTATTGCGATAATCTAGATAATTATCTAGATAATTATCTATTTTTGTTTATTTTAGAAGACTATAAATATTTATAAAAAATGTGAAGCAGATTATAAATGGAATATTAAAATCATAAACACACATTCTTTCTCTTTTCCTAAAGAATATAATTTTAAATAATAGTAAGGTATATAAATGATATGATAAATATTTATTTATTAATTTATATTTATAATATATTTATAATATATTAATAATATAATAATAATATAATTTTATAATATATTAATAATAATAATATAAAAAATATATTTTAGATAGATTTTTAGAAGCTTGCTTGGAAAACTTTTTTGCATAATGAAAACGTCATCTTAGACAATTTTTAGATAATATGACATATATTTTTCATCTCAGATAAAGATAAGGATACTTTGTATTTCTTCATCTAGTTAAAGATAAAGATGATTCATTTCTCTATCAACATGATTATCTTGATAATTTTATCTAGATACCAGCAAACACTGCTTGTATATTTATAGGCAGTGTTTGCTGTAGATAATTTCAAAATTATCTGGTTAAAGATAAAGATAAAAATCCGTAAATTTATCTTAGATGAGATCAAGATGATTTTGCTTTTACTTAATCTAGATGAAAGATGAGATGATTATTGCGATAATCTAGATAATTATCTAGATATTTTTGTTTATTTTATAAGACTAAATATTTGTAAAAAATGTGACATAGATTATAAATGGGATATTAAAATCATAAACATATATTCTTTCCCTTTTCCTAAAGAATATTTAAATAATAACAAAAAAATAATAACAATCGTTTATATAAACGATATGATAAATATTTATTTATTAATTTATATTTATAATATATTTATAATATATTTATAATATGTTAATAATGTAATAATCAATATGTAACAATACATATATCATTTTTATAAAATATACATTAATGCATTGCACAAATTTAAGTAAAACAACTACAAGATAAAGTATATTTGTAATATTATTTTCTAAATAAAAAATATATTTTTAGCTATTTTAGATATATTTTTAGAAGCTTGCCTGGGAAACTTTTTTGCATAATGAAAACGTCATCTTAGACAATTTTTAGATAAGATGACATATATTTTTCATCTAAGATAAAGATCCTTTGTATTTCTTCATCTAGTTAAAGATAAAGATGATCCATTTTTTTATCTACATAATTATCTAGATAAAATTATCTAGATAAAATTATCTAGATAATCATGTACCAGCAAACACTGCTTGTATATTTGTAGGTAACGGATGACGGCACGTGCTTCGGTTTCTGAACGAGCTGCAAGGTGAATGGACCGTCCGACGTCACAGCCTCAAAAGTGGGTCGCCGTGGACGAGTCCGGATCGCCTTGTATTACCATTAGCGACGGCAGTGCAGTTCATTGAAAAACCGCGATTCGATCAATATCTCCCTCGATAAATACGTTAATAACAATCTGCGAAGCGAATACCAATACCAGAATCCTTTCAGCAATAACGAATTTGCCCCAAATCGCGTCTACAAAGGACGGAAAATTGGAGAAAAAAGTGGGGCAGGAAAGGTGAAAAAAGCGAGAGAGACATGAACGGAAAGAGGAAGAGGTCAAACTACGCGTTCAATGGAAAGACTCTAGTCCCGCGAGCGGATGCGAATGGTCGGAAATCCATTGAAGGTTGCAGGTAGACTTTGCATCGCGTGTGCGCGACGCTTTGATGTTTCTCTTTATCCAAGCGAAAGATCCGTGCTCGTTTCGCACTTGCTTCTCTTTACTATTCTGTGCGAAAGCTGTAATAATGTAAGGGATTCCTTTCTGCTCTATAAATATAGTCTTATCCTATTTAAAAAATAAACTCAGAAAGAGACCGGGTGATTCTTTAACGAATTCTTTTCGAAAATTATTTTCTTCAGCGAATATATCGGAAGAAAATTTCTGAATTAAAAATGTGAGAATTGTAAAAAGGATTTGTTCGCGGATGAAAAGAACTTAAAAAAATTAATGACATTATTATTCTTAATTAAATTTCAAATACAGAAATAAAATTAATTTCTTATTTAATTTCTTCAATTAAATTTTAATTTGGAACGTCTTGAAATTATATGATGCTATAAATTTGGAAAGTTTTGTGATAAATAATTATCTTCGTCGACATTTTCGTTATGAAAAAAAAAACAAAATTAAATGATAGATTATTGTTTTGTTCAGAAGATATAATAATTTAACTCGGCAAACTCGTACGTCATTTTCCCATCATGCTTCTAATAATGATGCTCCGACGATAACTTCTATTCTTTTCAGATCTCTTTTCATTTCATTCAACAAGCCACGTAGAAGGGGGGATCTGAAGGGATCTGAGGGGGACTGAAGAAGTGACGAGTTTCAAGGTTCTTGTTTCTATTCCTGTGACACAGAAATACAGAATCAGATTTTCGCCACATGTACGTCGTTGATCCTAGGGTATTCTTAAGGACGGATTTTAAAAGAATTTTTGATACTTTTACTTTGAAATATTTTTCAAATTAAACCTCAAAAAATATTTTAAATAAAAATTGAAGTATTTGAAGAATATAAAATTAAAACAATAAAATAATAGAATAATAGAATAATTAAAAGAATAGAGAATTCTACTAAAAATATTACTATTTAAAAAAAAACAAATTGATCTTAAAATAACATAAAAGTTAAAAATTACAATTATTATTACATATGTTACGTCGTTTCTAAAAATTCTTTTTTTTCTTAACATTTTTTTTATAATTCTTACAATTAGTTTTCCAGATTGTTGGATATTTATAAAATGAATATCCTGTATCCGTTTTCCCGTTTAATCATTGATTATCTCATGCTTAAATGAGATGTATGTTGCAAAATATTTTCTGCAAACCAGATATGATGCAGTTGTTTACGATTTTTCACATTCATTTGTGAAAAAATATTTCTTATATTCTTTAAAAATAAAATAATCTAGAAATAATCTAAATGATATTTAAAAAATTGTCTTTTAAACGTCTATATCGTTGAAGTTTCCTCTTTGTTTACTTTATTTTTGGTAATATAATTTTTACAAAAAGATCTTTTCCCACGTAGGATACTGTTAAGATTAATATGTTGCAGATATAATCAGAAATGGATAACATAAGTCGGTTAAAATTGTTAAAAAAGAATTTCCTTCTCTCCTGCTCTTATGAATTATTAGATGAGCTCCTACGAGCAATTACATTATTAATTATATCAAGCAAATGTACATATGTTAATATAAATATTAAAAAGTAGAAGAGATGAATTCAAATTTCTATCAAATTAATATTTAACTATCAACATATTTACTATCAACATATCTATTTTTTTACTACAGAAAGATTATTTCCAAAAGCATTTTATGAAGATCCAAATTGCAGATATTCTTTTAATCAGCTTTTATCCAATTTAAAAGATGTTATATCAATTTTTTCTTAAATTTCCTATCTTTTCCATTATTGTATCCAATCTCGCGAATTAAAATTCTATTAAAGATTATACTTAAAATTAGCTAAAGAGTATAGTTTGGTTTTAACTTTTAATTTTTTATAATTCTACAAAAATTTAATTTAATTTGTGAAAAACTACTCTTTCTCTTTCAATTGATTATAATTCAAAAGTTATTTATAACTCTTGATATTTTCGCCAAAAGAAATATTATCTCCAAAGTTGATTGAGAGATAACAACTATTATTAAAAGCGAAATAATCATTTTTAAAATCATATCTAATCATATCTAATCATACCTAATGAGGTATTTCATATATCTATCGAAAATTGCATCATATATGTACGTATTTTTAAAAATACTAAAATGACACATGTTCACTTATCTAACAATCAAAATGTAACAAAATAAAATCATAGAACAATTCCAAACTATTGCGAATGTGAATTGCATTCTCTTGATATATTTAAAATTGTTTCGCGCATTTTTGTAAAATACTGGCTTGATTAAGATCTATAGTGCAGGATTGTTCAGAAATATATAGCGCTTAAAAAAACAAAGCATTGTAAATATTAGATATCTTGACAAAAAATGTTCGTTATCATATTTAAAACAAAAAAAATATATTTTTGAAATATATTTAAAACAAAATTTAATATATATTAAATATAGAATATACATTTTTTATTCTATATATTTTCTAATATACAGAATATATAACTATTTAACGATATAATACACGGTTTATATATATATTACACATTATATTATATATAATAAAAACTAGATAAAAAAATAGATAAAATAGATAAAAATAGATTTTTTATTTTAATTTAATTTTCTTCCAATATAAGTAATAATTTTAAAAGCAAATAAATTATATTCAACTTAATTCTCAATAAAATGTGCAATGAAAAGAATAGAAAAAAACATCGAAAGTCTATTACTAAAATTTTGAACTCTGATGATTTAATTTTTAATTAAGATAAAATAAAATAAATATTAAAAAAAATTAATGTAATATACAAATATATTTTATATTTAATACAATAATTTTTATTAATAATATTATTTTAAAAAATCAATTTTATTACTTACACACAAATCAAAATGATTATTTAGTATATTTTTCACAAATTTATATCAAACACATTTTTAAAAAAATGATACTTCAAATATTTATTTAATAATGTAATATTTCAAACATGTTTTAAGCAACTATTTTTTAAAAATATCTAAACACTATTATAATGAATATATCGTTAGAAATCGCGAAAAGAAGCTACTTTTTCTTCTTGTTTGTGTTAGTTTTTTCGAAAACATTACATTAATTTCGCTAGTTAAGTGTAAAAAGATGAAAGATTGACAAAAGAGAGGGAAAGGGGAGGAAAGGCATAAAAGTTTGTTGCGTGGGTATCGATTGGGGACGCTGTTCGCCGACGAGACTAACCTACATTCTATCTCCTTTCTTCACCCTTCTCGAACGATAAAGGCCGATTTGTCCCCCTCTCTAATCCCCTCTACCTCCCCAACCCTCTTCCTCCTCTCCTTCCTCTCCCTGCACCCTCTTGTCGACCTCGAAGTTCTCATTCAACATTCTCCCCCTCTTTCCATTCTTACCAATCCTTACACTTTGTCTTCTATTTCTCTTTGCTGTCTCTCTTTTCTTCAAACAAGAACTCATTAAAATGTTAAAAAAGAGACATATTAAGAATTAAGATTTTTTCTTTCGTTATCAAAGTTAGCAATTAATGCTCTGAAACTGTAAAATATAAAATCCCATTAAGACATTTCTAATATTTCTATTTTCACAAACAATAATCTCGTTCATCAAATAATTTTGTACTCTCGATAATTCGGAGATCCAACGTGCCGGATGCTCAACAGTTTTCTGGAGGACATAAAAAGGCCTCTGACTAAATAAATTATGCAAGAGGGGGGATGAAATTATTTTTACATTTATTTTATACAGTCAAATTATTGTTATATTTATTACTTATATATGATCGAAGATAAAAGCTCTTTCTCGGCGACATGTCGCGGTACGGCTGTGCACAAGGGCGATATAAAGCGAGGCTACCTGAGGAAGGGTGGGTCGGTCGGCTCGTATCCGTGTCACGAATGCGCGCGTCTGCTGCATGCACCCCCGTCTCCATCCCCTGCCGCGGCCGTGTGCGAAAGAGGTGAATGCAGTCGGCTGTCATTTTGCAATCCGTTCAGACGCCATTCAGATGCGTCCAACGCGTGTCCGTATCGACGCAGCCGCGCGATTCATCTACAGAGCCATGTTCTTGTCATCCACCCCGGTGTCGACGTGCGCTGGGTGATGCCAGTGATCGCGACGATCTTAACGACACGTGACAAGAACATTCTGAGAGAGCAGGGAAAGGATCGTCTCCGTTCTCGTCTCGACAAGGTATACACGACCGAGAAAGATGCGAACGGACATGTTCGCTATTACTTGTATTATTCCGATACAGACTGGCAGAATATACAGGGTGTCTATGTTCAAATCTTGTATAAATTCTCCGATTTTCCAGGAATATTTTTGTCCAAAATTTCGAGAATACTTTAAAGATTTTTTTTGATGCGATTGACATTCTAAAATAAATTTTTTTATTTATGCATGCCTTTTCTTTCATATTGAAAGAAAGAGACAGAGCTACTTAAGTTTCAAGTGCTAGATTTGTAAATATGCTGGAAAAAATTTTGAATAACTTTGTGGGGAAATATTTTTCCTTTGCATAATATTTTCGTTTCTTTATCGATAAAAAAATTACAGAATAGTTAAGGAATATGTATCTATTGCGTATTCAGTATTTTATTGAGACATTCTCGGATTTTCCAGGAATATTTTTGTTCAAAATTTCGAGAATACTTTAAAGATTTTTTTCGATGCGATTAACATTCTAAAATAAAATTTTTATTTATGCATGCCTTTTCTTTCATATTGAAAGAAAGACACAGAGCTACTTAAGTTTCAAGTGCTAGATTTGTAAATATGCTGGAAAAAATTTTGAATAACTTTGTAGGGAAATATTTTTCCTTTGCATAATATTTTCGTTTCTTTATCGATAAAAAAATTACAGAATAGTTAAGGAATATGTATCTATTGCGTATTCAGTATTTTATTGAGACATTCTCGGATTTTCCAGGAATATTTTTGTTCAAAATTTCGAGAATACTTTAAAGATTTTTTTCGATGCGATTAACATTCTAAAATAAAATTTTTTATTTATGCATGCCTTTTCTTTCATATTGAAAGAAAGACACAGAGCTACTTAAGTTTCAAGTGCTAGATTTGTAAATATGCTGGAAAAAATTTTGAATAACTTTGTAGGGAAATATTTTTCCTTTGCATAATATTTTCGTTTCTTTATCGATAAAAAAATTACAGAATAGTTAAGGAATATGTATCTATTGCGTATTCAGTATTTTATTGAAATATTCTCGGATTTTCCAGGAATATTTTTGTCCAAAATTTCGAGAATACTTTAAAGATTTTTTTTGATGCAATTGACATTCTAAAATAAATTTTTTTATTTATGCATGCCTTTTCTTTCATATTGAAAGAAAGAGACAGAGCTACTTAAGTTTCAAGTGCTAGATTTGTAAATATGCTGGAAAAAAATTTTGAATAACTTTGTGGGGAAATATTTTCCTTTGCATAATATTTTCGTTTCTTTATCGATAAAAAAATTACAGAATAGTTAAGGAATATGTATCTATTGCGTATTCAGTATTTTATTGAGACATTCTCGGATTTTCCAGGAATATTTTTGTTCAAAATTTCGAGAATACTTTAAAGATTTTTTTCGATGCGATTAACATTCTAAAATAAAATTTTTTATTTATGCATGCCTTTTCTTTCATATTGAAAGAAAGACACAGAGCTACTTAAGTTTCAAGTGCTAGATTTGTAAATATGCTGGAAAAAATTTTGAATAACTTTGTGGGGAAATATTTTTCCTTTGCATAATATTTTCGTTTCTTTATCGATAAAAAAATTACAGAATAGTTAAGGAATATGTATCTATTGCGTATTCAGTATTTTATTGAGATATTCTCGGATTTTCCAGGAATATTTTTGTCCAAAATTTCGAGAATACTTTAAAGATTTTTTTTGATGCGATTGACATTCTAAAATAAATTTTTTTATTTATGCATGCCTTTTCTTTCATGTTGAAAGAAAGAGACAGAGCTACTTAAGTTTCAAGTGCTAGATTTGTAAATATGCTGGAGAAAATTTTGAATAACTTTGTATAGAAATATTTTTCACTTGCATAATATTTTCGTTTCTTTATCGGTAAAAATTACAAAATAGTTAAGGAATATATATCTATTGCATATTCAATATTTTATTGAGATATTAAATACATATAAACAGAGATAAATATATATTTATAATATTTTAATATTTTTTTTTATATTTTAAAGGCATAAATTACACTTGGTTTTTAATATGAGAGCAAAATTATTAATTAAAAGAGAGAATTTTTTGTAAAATTTCCTGAATCCTAATAAAATTCTATAAAAATTCCTTAACTTTTCCAGGTATAAAAGAAATTCCTGAAAATTCTAGATTTTCTATGTTTTTTCCAAAAAGTAATTACCCTGTATATTACAAAATTATTTGTACATGTATAGAGTTTCATTCCTATATAAAATATGTGTAGTTCCATTCACGTATGTATGTATATTGATGATATACTGTCAATATATAAATGGAACGCAAGCTTGTTTAAAAAGCCTATTATCTCGTATAAAAAATCTTGTATAAAAAATCATATTATATCAAAGATAATTTTTTGGTAAATCATCAAATGATTCGTATATCAAGAATACAAGCAATAGTAATTTCTATATTTTCTATGCAATATAAATTTGAAATTAATTTCAATCATACGGAGTTTATTAGAGTTTATTTAATTAGTTTGATAAATAGAATTAAGTGGATTTAAATAAGAGATTGAATAATTAATCGATTGTACTGATTTGATAATTTACAATCATTAAGAGAGAGCACAGTTTTCCTCAATATTTTGAACAATCTTCAATTCAACTATATAATTATAGAATAATAAGCTTAATTTCTGGTGACATAAAAAGATTAAAGTCTAAAATCTAAAAATCAATTCGACAGAGAGAAATAAGAAATTTATAATTTTTACATATATAATTACTCGTGACTAAAATATGTAACATATATTCAAACATAAAAACTTTTCATTAATAATATACGTGCATAATATATCGGATAATGAGTATATCTTCTTCAATTATTCATCACTTTATTATATCTTTGAAATCGATATTTATTGATATGATAATATTAATACGATAATAAAAAACTTATTTTCAAGAAATTTACATGATCATTAAAAAAATGAAGGAGAAGAATAACATGCACACATAGATAAAAGAGAGAATAAAAGAGAGGGAGAAAGAAGAAGAGATAAAGGGAAAGGAACAGAGAGAATTGAGAGAGAATATTCGTACAGGCTTTTTTATCGTTTTGAAATACGTTACCGGTGAGGTTGGCTGTTGCTTGAATATTTTTAGAAAATATTTTTACGTCATACAAAAGAATCGCACATACAAGAGTGAGTTTCAAAGTAATTTAGTATTTTTTTTTCTTTGATCCTTTTTTCGTTTTAGTTTCACCATAAAATAGACGGAAATAATTAAATCTTTTAAATGGTTCGATTAAATTTTTTGACAAGTTACATGACATGTCTTTTTCATCTTCAAAAGACAAGTTTATTTATTTTTGACATTAGTGTGAAATTAAGACATTTGCACAATCGAACATTTCCGACAAGCTGCTTATTGATTTTTCAACTACTACACAATGATTACAGTTTGCCATTGTCGCGTAACCACTATTAAAATGAATAATAATATAAGAATAAATTTTGTATTTAAAAAAAATGTATAAGATAGAAAGAATATTAGAACATTAAGACTCAGACGATTAATATTAGAATATTAACCGTCTGAGAAAATGCGAAAAATCTTTTAATCTTTTATAAGATAGAAAGAATATTAGAATATTAAGACTCAGACGATTAATATTAGAATATTAATATTAGAATATTAGCAGTGTTTGCTGGTATCTAGATAAAATCATCTAGATAAAGAAATGGATCATCTTTATCTTTAACTAGATGAAGAAATACAAAGTATCTTTATCTTTATCTTAGATGAAAAATATATGTCATCTTATCTAAAAATTGTCTAAGATGACGTTTTCATTATGCAAAAAAGTTTTCCAAGCAAGATTTTAAAAATATATCTAAAATATCTAAAATATATTTTTTATATTATTATTATTAATATATTATAAATATATTATAAATAGAAATTAATAAATAAATATTTATCATATCATTTATATATCTTTTTGCTATTATTTTTTTATAATATTAAATATTCTTTAGGAAAAGAGAAAGAATATGTGTTCATGATTTTAATAGCCCATTTATTTAATAGCCCATTAATAGCATTTATAATCTGCGTCACATTTTTTACAAATATTTATAATCTTCTAAAATAAATAAAAATATCTAGATAATTATCTAGATTATCGCAATAATTATCTCATCTTTCATCTAGATTAAGTAAAAGCAAAATCATCTTTATCAGAGATAAATTTACAGATTTTTCTTTTTATCTTTATCTAGATAATTTTGAAATTATCTATAGCAAACACTGAATATTAGAATATTAATCGTCCGAGAAAATGCTAAAAATCTTTTTGTCACTTTATCTATCATATAATTTCATTACAAAAGTGTCACAAAATAACGTGAAAACATGTGTAATAGAGAGATATATAAAAGAGAAATGCAAATAGCGTGATTTGTAGCGAAATGAATGCGATGTTTAAGCGACCGTGAACGGCAAATATGTATATCCGGTTTCATGAATCATCGGTATATTCTTGAGAACTACGTAAAATGTCTACGAGGATATTCAGAATGCTTTTGTACGCTTCAGATCATTCGACGAAATCGATGTCAATTACATTAATTTTGAGTTTTACGTGTAATGAAAATACACTCGATTCGCCCGAGTTTTTTTTACACACGATAAATATTTGTACGTGGATTTTTTATACGCGGTTTTCATTCATGCGGTCTCATTTTACGCGATTATTTTTCATTCAAGTATAGTACTGGTAGTAGTAATATTTTCTGAGCGCAGTGACTTTGTGCCCATTAAAAAGAGAAAGTTGATTGCATAAGATTACAGTACAGCGACAACGAAAAGAATATATTTTGATTTTTCTGAATTTTCATTAGCATTTTTTGTGGAAATAAATATTTTTATGATTTATATTGACCTATTTCTCTAATACTTGTGAACTCTTTTTACGCAGTTTTTTTCCACCTAAAAAAGAACGCGTAGAACAGATAATCCGCGTAACTTGAGGGACGGGTATAAATTTATTTTTGATAAAAAGCGAGAAAACTATGATCTTTTTTTATCCTGGGAAAAAATCCATATATGTGTGTGATCACACAACAAATATAAGTACATATAATTTATATAAAATATGTTCATATATGTTTTTTTCTTATGTAATCTTTGTCAATACATACAGAAGAAATAATCAGAGGAATAATTTAAAAAATAATTATAGAAAAATAATTTTTATATAATTATTTTAGAAAAAATGAAATTTGAAGAAATGAGAAAAAATTATTCATATATAATGTGTAAATTCGTATATGATTATGTGCAACTGTTTCTCATTTCTTCAAATTTTACTTTAAAAAAAGAACATAATGCGAAAAATTTATTCTATTTTTCAAATATTCTTCTTATAATTTTTCTCACTTCTTAAAATTTTATTTTTTCTAAAATAACAATATAAAAATTATTTTTCTAATTATTTTTTTAATTATTCTTTTGATTATTTTTTCTGTATGTATTGACGGAGATTATATAAAAAAAAGAAAATATATATGCACATATTTTACATAAAATTATATATATTTATATTTGTTTCTGCGATCATATATGGATTTGTTCCTAGGATAAAAAAAGATCGTACTTTTCTCGCTTTTTAGTATCAAAAATAAATTTACACCCATCCCTCAATTTACGCGGATTATTCGTTCTACGCTTTCCTTTTACATGGAAAAAAATTGTATAAAAAGAAAGGTCCACAAGTACTAAAGAAATAGACCAATATAAATCATAAAAATATTATTTCACTTATTTCCATAAAAAAATGCTAATGAGAATTCAGAAAAACCCAAATAAATTCTATTTGTTATCGGTATTTGTATTGTAATCTGAAATAATAAATTTTCTTTTTTTAATTGGCACTATTTTTATCGTTCGAAATAAACCATTTTTCGAGCTTTTAAGAAAAAATTCACTATTTTTTTGGAATAAAAGATATACAAAATTTTGCTTCAATATATTAATACGAGAATACATTATTTTATAATATATTTTATTTTATAATAATTCCTCTCTCTGTTTCTCTCTTTCTATCTATCTATCCATTTTTTTCATACAAAATTATTAATATTTCAAAAAATCACAAGAAAATTTGATCTTGTAAAATCACATGTAATATATAATATTATTCATTTAATCTTTTAACGCGATTATTAATCTTTGAAACTAATGGTTATTTAAAGAAAAATTAAAACAAAATTGCACATACATTACATATATACATATGCGAAGAGAAAGAGAACGAGTTTTTTTTGGAGAAATAAGGACATCTTATATAAGCAATATAATTTATTCTGTATTATAATAATATAGACAATATATTTTATTCTGTAAGTAAATGAAAATATATTTCTGAAACTCTTGAAAAAATACAGAAAAAAATCATGCTCATCTTTTAATAAATATACATAAATATACATAATTATAAAAATAATTTAAAAATAAAATCTAAAATATCTAAATGATATATTTTTTTAGAAATTTATAATCTTATACATATATCTTATATATATCTCCAAAGTTTGTTGAAGTATTTCTGAAATATCTTATATATATGCATAGACAAATTGACACAATTTATGTTATTTGTTATCAAGAGAAATAATAATATAAAAAAAACAGCTAAAATATATATAGTAATTTTATAAGTAAAACAGTTGTAATTTCAATTAACACACTTTTTTAAATTGAAATTATAACTGTTTTACTTTTAAAATTGTAGTTAATTAAAATTAGTTAGTTAATTAAAAAGTAAAACAGTTATAATTTCAATTAAAAAAAAGAAATAATCAAATTTTCAAATCTCTAACTTTTAAATTTTAAAAACACACAGCTCTAACCTAGAACAAAATTATACATGTTTTACATAAAGTGTTAAATGTATTTAAAAAAATATATAACTATCCGTTACAAATTTATATATATATTTTTTTAACAATTGTTTTCTTTATATTAATTGATATTATTCTGTGTATAAAAATATTGAGGTAAGATAATTTAACAATGAATATTTTACGAGATATTTCATTTGTTGCATGTAAAATTATATAAGATTAAAGTATATAAAATATCTCATAAATAAACTATTCAATTTTCGGGAATCTTATATCCGCTTATAACGCCGAATATTGCGAAGAAACAATTTATATAAAAAAGAACGATATTTCTATCTAATAAAATTGAAATCACGCTCGCATATGGGCTTGAAAAATGATTTTACCTAAGATTGAAAATTATCAACTTTTTTCTCTTTCAAAATCCTTTTATAAAATCCTTTCATCTGACATACTTTTAGAACGATCTCAAGTTTCGGAGAAAATATTTGACAACACTATGCCAAACACTTTGTATATTATCTACATGTTTGGATTTACCAAACTTGCCGCTTTATGCATTCGAAATTTTTCCGCCCCTCAAATTTGGCTTTAAACCAATTTTAATTATCAACTGAAAATTTCTAAAGTTTCAAACAATCCATCGAAATCCATTTTCCGTATTATATGTACGGGTCCTTAAGGAAGAATAATTTTACCGTCTCCAAAAATTGCCCCCAAAAATCTGCTGCCCTACACAGAGAAAAATGTATACTGTATTCAAGTAAATATTATTTATTTTAAGTATATCATAAGTTTGTATATTCACAAATATATCATAAGTTTATCACAAGCATTAAATTTAATTGAATATACAGTACTAGACAAAATAAATCATACACCTTTCAACAAATTGAATTTGTTAGTATAACTATTCTTTTAACAAGCAAATAGATTATTAGATACAGGAAAGTCGAAGCATTTCAAAGTATTTAAATAAAGAAAATAGGAAATAATAAAAATTATGATCAATTATATTGTAAAATAATTTTTTATTTTTTATTTTTTTTATTTTTTACAAAATAATTGAGCATAATTTTTATTATATCCTATTTTCTTTACTTAAATTAAAATTTATTTAATTTATATAAATTAAAATTTATTTAATTTACTTAAATTAAAATTTATTTAATTTATATAAATTAAAATTTATTTAATTTACTTAAATTAAAATTTATTTAATTTATATAAATTCAAATTTATTTAATTTATATAAATTAAAATTTTTATTATTTCCTATTTTCTTTGTTTAAATTAAAATTTTTTATTCAATATTGTTACATTTTGCCCTGGACAAAATAAATCATACACTAGAAGTAATAGTTAACAAATAAATAAAGTGAATTCTAATGGTGGTTATTATTTGGTATGATCATCTTTGGCTTTCAATACCGCTTCCAGTCGAGGCATACTTTCGACTAATTTCTTTAAGTATTCAGAATCAATTTCTTTCTAAGCCTTCTGGAGTGTTGCATAGGACGATGTCTTGTCCTTACGTTCGTTTTATTCACGTTCACGTTCAAATAAGCCCACAAAGTTTCAATTGGATTAAATCTGATGATTGTGGCGGCCAGTTTTATCTTATTAAATTTGCAATGGTTTTCTTCGTCTTATGCTTAGGGTCATTATCTTATTGGAAGATAAAGTTGTTTTCTAAATCCAATTTCAAAAGAGATTTTTTCAAATTCTCGCACAATACATCAATATATCCTTCTGCAAAATATGGAGGCGGTAATATTATGGTATGGGAATGCTTTACATGGTCTGGTATCGGTAATTTGGTTTGAATTGAAAGCATCATATAGGCAGAAGAATATATTAATGTATTGTGCGAGAATTTGAAAGAATCTGAATTTTGAAATTAGGTACTAATCATAATTAGAATAAACTTTATTTATTTGCTAACTATTCTTCTTACAAAAGTGTATGATTTATTTTGTCCAGGGAAAAATGTAACAATATTGAATAATACATTTTTTACAAAAGAATTGAGCATACTTTTTATTATTTTATATTTTCTTTATTTAAATACTTTGAAATGCTTCGACTTTCCTGTATCTAATAAGCTATTTGCTTGTTAAAAGAATAATTATACTAACAAATTCAATTTGTTGAAAGGTGTATGATTTATCTTGTCCAGTACTGTATTCTGAATTTTAGTAAGTTGCAGTATTTTAGAATATTAAATTAAAACAAAAATTTGGTTTGCTTGCTACAAGAGTTGACGTAAAGTAAGTTTGATTTTTCTTTGATACAATTTTATAATATTCTTGAAGAGAAAATAAATTCTTCTTTTGAGTACATGATAAAAATAACATGAGATTTTCTAACACTTGTGATGAGTGAGATTTTAAGATTATTATCAAGAATATATTCTTTAATGAAGAAAACTACTTAAAAACTTACTTAAAAAAATAAAAATAAACTGACTAATCGCTTTCCTTGGCAGTAGAATGATATTTTTCTCTGCGAACGCTTCAACGTGATTAGCGTATTGGTAAAGCCGTCACTGTGTGTTTACGAAAAAATCATGATCTAACACATTTCTTCGAACGATAATTTTAAAGATAATCTAGAAAAATAGAAGAATGAATCATGTCGCGTTATCGCAAGACGGGAAGGCGCTTTAATTCGCTCGGCAATGACGCCAATTCAAACGAGAGATGCGAGACAACGACTTCTTACCTCCTTTCATTATATCCCGATGACACGTATACGGCATTAGAATCCATTGTGTTACCGGGAAACAAATAACACTGGTCAACAAAAAAAAAATAATTTTAACTTTTTTCTCTTATAATTTTGCAGTTTTAGGCTTAAGTGTGCTGATTTCGAGTAGAACAATAGTTTTTTTTTAACAGCTCCTGTTTTTTAATATTTTTAGACTACCTTCTTTAGACATCACGTGCAGTTTTTTTGAGTTTTACTCGACTCAAAATTATTATTTTTGTAACTTTCGATATGTCTTCGACTCGGAGACGTTGTTTACATAATCCAGATAGTCTTTATTATATTTGTGGCCAGTGTTTGCTGGTATCTAGATAAAATTATCTAGATAATTACCTAGATAAAAAAATAGAGCATCTTTATCTTTAACTAGATGAAGAAATAAAAAAAAAGTATCTTTATCTTAGATAAAAAAAATATGTCATCTTATCTAAAAATTGTCTAAGATGATGCAAAAGAATTTTCCAGGCAAGCTTCTAAAAATCTAGCTAAAATATCTAAAATATATTTTTTATTTAAAATAATTTATCTAAAATATATATTTTTTAAAAATATATTTTTTATTTGGAAAATAATATTACAAATATACTTTATCTTGTACTTGTTTTACTTAAATTTGCAATGCATTAATGTACATTTTATAAAAATAATATATATATTGTTACACATTATTTATTATATTATTAATATATTATAAATATAAATTAATAAATATTTATCATATCATTTATATATGTTTTTATCATTTAAATTATAATATTCTTTAGGAAAAGAAAAAGAATATGTATTTATGATTTTAATATCCCATTTATAATCTGCGTCACATTTTTTACAAATATTTATAGTCTTATAAAATAAACAAAAATATCTAGATAATTATCTCATCTTTCATCTAAATTAAGTAAAAGCAAAATCATCTTTATTTAATTTAAGATAAATTTACGGATTTTTATCTTTATCTTTACCTAGATAATTTTGAAATTATCTACAGCAAACACTGTTTGTGGCGAATACATCTTTCAAAAATATCGAAAACTTATTTCAGAATTAATATCTTATAAATAAAAAAACTAGAGCTGATCCAACTAAACTAATATTTTTTTCGTAATCAGTGCCTCAGATATAATACATGTTAAATGTTAGGAAAAAATTTGAGTGTCGGCCAGTGTAATAATTTTTGCCGCGTCCCCATCGAACAAAAACGCGAAATATCGGAAACCTATTTCAGAATTAATATCTTATAAATAAAAAACCTAGAGCTAAATGCAACTAAACTAGTATTTTTTCCGTAATCGGTGCCTCAGATACAACGTACGATACACGTGAAAAGTCAGGAAAAAATTCGAGTGTCGACCAGCGTAATTCTCCCCGTCGAATAAAAAAACGCGAAATGTCGATCGCCGCGATTGACGCGGGTCGCGTCAATCGCACGTGCTGCGCTTTCATTCACGCGGACTCCCCCCTCCCTCTCCGCCACTCCTCCGCGTCGACGCTACCGAGCGGCGCGCGCGGCGATTGGCCGGCGCCGGGGGGCCGGCGCCGCCGCCGCGACCCGATTGGTCGCGCGCTTACTCCCGCGTACTACGCGCGCCAGAGTGGAAGCGAGCGCGTTGCCGGTCGCCAACGGTATGAATAGAACCGAGGCTCGGGGTCTCGAGGTTAGGCCAGGCGGTTTCTCCCGTGAAGTTTGCGCCGCGAGCGTCCCGTTCGACTTCGATTCTATCGCAACATGGCCGTCTCGTCGACTCGCCAGGCCGCTGGATCCCACGTCAATCATACTGTGCTCGCGATTTTGGCGTATATGCTGTTGACGAAAGGTCTGTTATCGATCAAACGAGCGCGCGAGTAATCCTTTCCCCCGGCCCCCCTCCCCGCCCTTGCTCGCTCGCGCGCGCGCGCGCGTATCCGCTGTTCTTCTGTTGTTGCAACATGCTCGAAAACAGGATGCGGGTTTATTTATGACGTTCCGACTTGGAGATGCGCAGGGATTATTCGGGATGTGCGTGCACACCACTCGTGACTGACAGTCTGTCTTAAGTTCTTCGGTTTCTAATATTTATCTATGTAAATTCACGTGTATATCTGTGTTCTCTTCCGGTCTCATTCATCGAATTTAACTTTCCCAGCGAACGAGTGATAGTTTTATGTAATTTTTAGTCGGAATTTCTTATTCGACAATATAATTGTTATATAACTGTTATATAACATGTAACAATTATATAACAGTTATATAACTTACAGTTATATTATTGAGTGGGAAATTACTACTAACAGTTGTGTAATTGTTATTTGTGTTTGGTGGGTTTATTTATTAAACAATAATCTCATACAGCACAGAATATTGTAGCAATGTTAATAATATTGCTGTAATATTGCTGCAATATTATTGCAATTTTTTTCCTCGGATGATAGACTCTTGAAAATATTTATATGTCAGTCTCCTTGTCATTTCGCTTAACATTACAGGAATATATCTTATGTATTATGATTGGAAAAAAATTTTGCAAATAATATTATATTTACAATAATATATTAATATTTACAACTTTTAGTCCATCGCAATCCACTCGCATGTATATTTATTAAATGAATGTTTTTATATAATTGGTTTTTTGTGCGATAAATAACGGTGCAAAAATATCGACACTTATATTGCTACCAATTACTGCAATTTTTTTTCCTCAGATGATAGACTCTTGAAAATATTTATATGTCAATCTCCTTGTCATTTCGCTTAACATTATAGGAATATATCTCATGTATGATTGGAAAAAAATTTTGCAAATAATATTTACAATAATTATATTTACAATAATATATCAATATTTACAATATTTACAACTTCTGGTCCATCGCAATCCACTCATATATATATTTATTAAATGAATGTTTTTATATGATTGTTTTTTTGAATAATAAATAACGGTGTAACAATATCGACACTCATATTGCTACCAATTTATATATTTAATTTTATATTCGTTAGTGACATTTTTAATAATACTTCCAGTGTATGTTGAAAAATTTCAAATATATGCATTTTTAATTTTCATTACAGATGGTACGAGTATATCCTTGAGTCATCATTATGCAAATCATATAAATTATTACGATGCAACAATCAATAATAGCGGTAATATAAATCCTGTAGAGAAATTTTATTTGATCAGCGAACAGAAGTGGCATAAGGATACAGTAGTGCCAATTTCCTTATTGCCATTTACAAAGGGAATGCCTGCGAGGTCTCATCACAGGTGATTCATCACAGAATACTCCGATATATCAATGATAATTTTACTCGGTTAATATGAAAATATATATATATATTAAGATATATATATTTTTATATTCTCTTTTTATCTCAAAAGTTTATTTTAAATACAGGATCCGACAGTCCATGACTGGACTGGATGATGCTGGAATGGATCTCCAAGTGGCCCAACTCAGCAGTCAGACAGACAAAGGGGTACATTCCAGGACTGCTCTATCATGGCTAGATTGGCAACTGCCTTTCTTCGTGACGCTTTTTGTCATCACTGGCACTATTCTTTTTACATTTCTAGTAAGTGCATATTTATTACACATATTTCCTTGCGTGTTACATAAAGAAACAAATATGTGGACATCTTTTTTCTCTTTTAAAAATAAGCAGTGTTTGTTGGTATTTTATCTAGATAATTATCTAGATAAAATTATCTAGATATCTACATAATTTCTTTATCTACATAATTATCTACATAATTATCTAGATAAAATTATCTAGATAATTATGTAGATAAAGAAATGGATCATCTTTAATTAGCTAGTTAAAGATAAAGATGATCCATTTCTTTATCTACATAATTATTTAGATAATTTTATTTAGATAATTATCTAGATAATTATAAGATACCAGCAAACACTGAAAATAAGTGATTATTTTGAAAGCTCATAAAAATTAGTATGAAATTTCTTTGCAATATTGCATTATTATAGTAATATAAGAATAAACACTTTGATAGATCTTGTTATGGCTGCGGAAACAAATGTCGCGTGAAAAAGATACTGAAGATGGCGATCAGCAGGATTTAGTAGAGGAAGGTGCCATTTGCCAGTCAGAAAAGTATAGCAAGGACACAAAAGGATCCGTGGAAGCTAAATGGGTTCATGAAGTATTTGCGAAGCAATCTACGTCCACGCATTCGGTGCAACCAGTTGTTCAAACGTCAGGTTTACCAGAGGTAAGAGAAATCTATTAATGTATAATATATTAATTTAATATTTTAATTTAATATATTTAATTTAATATATTAATTTAATATATTTAATTTAATATATTAAATTAATATATTAAATTAATATATTAATTTAATATTTTTCAAACGTTAGGTTTACCAGAGGTAAGAGAAATCTATTAATGTATAATAATTTAATTTAATATATTAATTTAAATATTTGTCAAAGTATCGCAGTAGGAATATTCTTGTATCCTTTTATCCATTAATAGGTGATGTCCGTCGCGACACCTGAACGTAGACCAGAAGCGATACGTATAAAGGCGAAAGGTCTGTTGGAACGACGTGGATCGAGCACAAGTTTAACCATAGAATTAGCAACAGCTCCTGAAAGTCCGCCACATATGGTTACTCCTACTCGGGAATGTACAGCGGAAGAATATCTGCTAAGCGCGGGGAATGTATTATCGAGAACTCAACTGAAGAAAGTCGTTTCTGATCCAGCAACATTGTACAAAGAATTTTGGGAGGTGCCATTAAATCTCCCGGAGAAAGTAGACGTTTGCGGCTCAGGAGTGAAGAATCGATACTGCTCCGTTTTGCCCAATCCGCAATCGAGAGTGATTCTACCAGGTTCCTCCGACGATCCTCTTGCTGGCTACATAAACGCCAACTACATTCGTGTATGTAACGTAATGTAATTATACAGGGTGTTTCAGACCACCCATTTAAAAATTAGAGAAGTGGTTATTTTAAAAAAGTAAAAATATTTTCATTATAAATCGGGTGCGCTCTATCGAATGGTGATATTTTCAACTTCTGATTCCGGCCGGAAATAGGTGATTCAGACCGGAAGTGTATTTTTTTAAATGGACCTCCCTATTTTTCAATGCACATTCTTGTAGCTTATCTCGAGGGCTTTCCAAAACACTATAATAAAATATTTTTCCGTCAAGTACTTTTTGAGTTAAAAGGCTTGAAATCATTTCATAATTTTACATAAACCGTAAAATATCAAGTAAAATATTCATTTTTCAATTATCTTACCTTAATACTTTTATGTACAAAAATAGAGGAATCAATTGGTGTAAAGAAAACACAGTTGTTTCTAAGAAAAAATATGTAATTTACAATTAACAATTCCATATTTTTTCTTAAAAACAACTGTATGTTTTCTTTATACCAACTAATTCTTCTCATTATTTTGTACATAAAAGTATTAAGGTAACATAATCGAAAAATGAATATTTTACAAAATATTTTATGTAAAATTAAGAAATGACTTCAAGCCTCATACCTCGGAAAGTACTTAATGAAAACTAACTTAATTATAATATTTTGGAAAGCTCTCGACATGAGCTACAAGAATGTGCAAAAATATATAGGGTATTCCATTTAAAAAAATTGAAATGACCTTCAAATGACTCTTCAAAATCAAACCAATTGTACAATCTTATGGCCCCCTTGAAACTATAAAACTTTTGTCTGAAACATTTTCTCGTCAAAGCCGTAGGAAAAGAAATATTTGGGGTGGGACATTAAAATGACTCATCCTGTATAAGATTGATTGCGCGAAAGAATACAATAGATCAAATAAATTATAGGGATATGACGGCGAAGACGGTAGATACATCGCGACACAGGGACCACTAGCTCACACGATAGCGGATTTCTGGAGAATGATTTGGGCAGAAAAAGTTCCTGTAATTGTCATGATAACTAGATTGCATGAAGCATCTAAAGCCAAGTGTGACGCATATTTTCCCTTCGACGTGAACAGTCGTATACAAGCTGGACCTTTCACCGTTATCGTCAACTATATTGACGTGAAGAACGGATATACCATTAGAACTATAGAAATCAGGCATGAAGGAGAAAGGAGGCATTTGCAGCATTATTGGTATAATTATTGTTTCCAAATTATTTCTTTTACAATATTCTAGTTTTCATTTGAATCCGATATGATTATACAGAACAGTTGTTGGAAGATAAATCTACATTTATATATTAATAATCGATCAGATGAGATTTAAGCGAAAACTATTATGATTATTGTAATGGGAACTGAAGAGAGAAAGAGGAGACCTTTATAACTTGTCGTTGAATTTTATGCATATATTAAAATCTGAAATATATCAATTATTAGGTACGATTCATGGCCGGATCATGCCGTACCTCAAACTGCAGACGCACTTGTTAGCATGGCTGCGGAAGTAAACTCTTTACCAGGGCCAGCAGTCGTTCACTGCAGCGCGGGAATAGGACGAACCGGCTGTTTTATAGCGTTAGCGATAGGAATGATTCAACTCGTAAGAGATGGAAATGTCGACGTATTGGGTATCCTATGTCAAATGAGGTAAGACAATAAAAGCTTTATACAGGGTGTTTCAGACCACTCATTTAAAAACTAGAGAAGTGGTTATTCTAAAAAAGTAACATTTTCTTTATAAATCGGGTGCGCTCTATCGAATGGTGATATTTTCAACTTCTGGTTTCGGCCGGAAATAGACAATTTAGACCGGAAGTGCATTTTTTAAAATGGCACTCCCTATTTTTTATTGCATATTCTTGTAGCTTACCTTGAGAGCTTTCCAAAACACTATAATAAATTATTTTTCCGTGAAGTACTTTTCGAGTTATGAGACTTGAAATCATTTCTTAATTTTACATAAACCGTAAAATATCTTGTAAAATATTCATTTTTTGATTATCTTACCTTAATACTTTTATGTACAAAATAATGAGAGGAATCAATTGATGTAAAGAAAACATACAGTTGTTTTTAAGAAAAAATATGGAATTGTTAATTGCAAATTACATATTTTTTCTTAGAAATAACTATGTATTTTCTTTACTCCAATTGATTCCTCTCATTATTTTGTACATAAAATACTAAAAGATAATCGAAAAATGAATATTTTACAAGATATTTTATAGATATGATATAAATATTTTATGTATAAGAATTTTATGTTAAGAAACGATTTCCTCATAACTCGAAAAGTACTTCATGAAAAAATAACTTATTATAGTATTTTGGAAAGCTCTTGAGATAAGCTACAAGAATATTCAATGAAAAATAGGGGATTCCATTTAAAAAAAATACACTTCCGGTCTGAATCACCTATTTCTGGCCGGAACCAGAAATTGAAAATATCACCATTCGATAGAGCGTACTCGATTTATAAAGAAAATGTTTTTACTTTTTTTAAATAATCACTTCTCTAGTTTTTAAATGAGTGGTATCTGACTAACGTGTGATCTGAAACATCCTGTATACATGAAACATTTTTCAATTTCACAAATACACTAATATTTTTAACATTTTAGATACGACAGAGGAGGAATGGTGCAAACAGCTGAACAGTATGAATTTCTTCATAGAGCACTTTATCTTTTTGAGCAGACGTTAGACAGTAAACCGTCGACCTCGAGCGATTGAATGAATATTATTTGATAATATTCTTTTCCTTTTCTTTTTTTCCCTGAAAGAGGACTTACCTTTACCTATGAGAATACTTCGCGCAGATATACATACATAAATGTGTGTGCATGTGTACTGCAAAACCGTTAATTCCTAATGAATCTTAACGGTCAATCTGTGAACCAGCTCTCCCATCTTTATCTCGATATTCAAACGAGTTGAAACTCGTTTAACAAGCTGCCATTTACTACTGCCATGACAAATCGTTGACAATTAATATCAATCGCAAAGCTCAAGAAGAAAAAAAAAAGGAGTGCATTTCTTTAAGCAGTGCTTCTCTTGAAACTGAGGTATTACAAAATAGCTTAATATGAAGAAAGAATACTTATGTTTATAGAGTGACGAGCACGATATGAATCGCGCGGTGCATACGCTTAAATCAAGATCAGATTATTTTATATATATATAAGTTATATGAAGTGTTATAGAAATATAAAATCTTGAGACATACGACGGCGATAATACATTCGCAATTCGTATTATAAAATTTGTATTTAAAGATCAGTTACTCGGGATCTATAATTTTCTATACATTCCTCGTATAATTGTAAAATAGCTAATATAAGTCCTAATTAACTTTTAAAGCGCAAAAATGTATAGAGAGAAACGTTTTTGTGGCTGTAGCAAATTATACTAATATATGATTCTTCATTATAGCACCGCAACAAAATAGATATGTATGAAAAGAATTTACTAAACTGTTCCAACGTATAAGAGCTAAAGTTAATCATAATAATTACGATACTTTGATGGAATTATAGTTAAATCATAACACATGAGTAGCAGTGAAAATATTATAATTACTAATTTATGGGACCCAAATCGATTAGATATCGTCCTATTTCTAGTTCCTATTTGATTTTAAATGTCCTTTTCTGATTTTTACTTTTGTTTAATTCTCATTGACTAAGACTGAACAAAGGTAGTACAATACAATAATAATAGAAAAGAAAAAGAAAATTGATCTTGATTAAAAGATCTGAATAAATATGTATGTGCATAATTTTTTATCATTAAATTAATTTATAATATGTACAATTATTATATTAAATAGTTGTTAATTTTTTATAGCTAAATACAAATTAAATCTAGCATTTATGTCGAATCTACAAGAAATGAATTATTATGAACATTTAAAAATTGAATATAGCATATTTCATAGGTCTCATATAAAATCATTCATTTTTTGAACAATTTGGAATAATTTTTTTCTCTATGTAAATGTTAGCTACCAATAATTTTTAAATAATTAATAGTTGAAAATATAAGAGTCTTCTCATAAATTAAACTTTAGAAATATATTACAAGTAAATAATAAAATCAAATTTTTCAATTAACTTCAAAATTTTATATTTTCAAGGCTTGAAGGCTTACAATTAATAGTTAAAGATATATAATATTAGGGTTTAAAAATGAAATATAAAAACATATAATATTATAGATTAAAAAAAATCATGAAAAGCAAAAAAAAACTTTTCTTGGTATTTTTATTATTTAACTTTTCAAATTGGCCAAAGAATAAGCCATTAAGCAATTAGATTTTGATTGAGATCTTGTTAATATGCATGACACTTTATATATACATAATATATTTGCTCTTATATATAATAATTTAATTTATATTCATCTTTGTCAAATTGATACTTATTTAATATAATAATTGTTTAGGTTACAAATTGATTTGATAATGAAAAATCTTTAGTAGTTAAAACAAATTTTCATTCCAAAAGAGTATATTATATATAAAGAAATTATATATATAAGTATTTATAATATAATTTATAATATAATTCTTATTCTCTTGCATTTTATGTAAAAAGGTGTATTTATTTTTATTTTATAATAATTAATATATATATAAAAATGGAATGTTACAATCAGTTGATTATCGAAAATGTTAATGTATTTTTGAAAATGTAAATATTTATTATTTACACTTCTAAAATATTAGTTAATATTTTAAGCTTATATATATATATATATATATATATATATATATATCAATTACATATTTTATTTAAGTATGCGATGTTAATTGGATCATGTCAACATGAATTTGGATTATCACCGCGAATTTACATGACAATAAACGATTATTGCACCATTAATATTTTTTATTAGAAAGCATTTGATTCGGTTGCTAATATCTTTTATGCTATTTATTAATAAAATAATAAACTTACACACAAAACACACATATACAAAATTCTCTCAATAATATCAACTCGAATTATATTTAAAATCCATGATGTATATTACGCATGCATTTGCAAGATCTTAGTGATTATAATGACTAGTTCTCTTTTTATATAATCAAATTTTAACCATTTTTCGATTTATCTTCGATAAACTCAATCTATCAGTTAAACAGAATAAGACGTATTTGGCTTTTGTGTGTACAAAAAAGTATAGAACACTTTTGTATGTGTACTGCAAAAAAATTAAAGCCCTTTAATATTCTAAGTAATTCACATCTAGTAATATGAGCGTTCGAATCTTTTTTTTCGAAAATTTTTCGATAATTTAAAACATATAAAAATTCAAATTGCTTCGAACATTAATTGCAAAGAAAAATTTTTGAAAGTCTTGACAATTTATTTCGAAAATGTTGAAAATCTTCAATACTAAAAAATCTTTTTTTTTGTATATATGTATATTTATATGATATTTAAATATACTCGATATATATATCTGAAATGTATAAGATGAAGAAGCAATTACCATTTACATTTATATAAAATACCGAGTGGATTGCAACAATAATATGTGTCATAATGGAAAAAATATATTTTGTTACTATTTATATGCAAAAATAAGATCTTAGTTATATTGTTGAATCTATATATTTCTCTTATTAGTAATTGGATATTAATTTCCCTTATTAATAATTAATGATATTAAAGATGTTTTATAGAAAAATTTTTTACATTGTTAATTTTAATACATTTAGAAAGAAAAGGAAAGATAACATTTATTTTCAATATTCCATATTCTAAAGTATATTCTTTAGTTTTTATTTATATAAAAGTTTCGCTATAATATAAATTTATAAAACATTAATTCAATTATATATAAATAGATAATTATTTATAAAATATCTTTCACGATTGAATAAAACATTTATCAAACACATTTGACTATCTCTTGGATACAAATTTGAATTTTTACATTACATTTAATACTAATATTGTAATAATAGTGTTGATTTCTGAGGCTTTCAGAACTTTCAAATTTCCAAGAATTTAAATTTTTAAGAATTTCTTGCTTTAGAGTAATATGTATATAGAGACGAAATGATTCGAAATTTTCTCGATATTTGAAGTGATTCGATGTATCTGAATCCATTACTAACTATATCGCTTGTTATTCATCCAAATTATTGATACAATACAAAAACATATGTGTATGTATACTTATATATATGTGCATAAGTATACAGATATATATGTGTATGTGTATATATTAATGTGTACATAGATTGTACAGAAAGAAAGGTATATTTAAGAGAATATGTATTTGTGTAAGACAAAAAAAATATATATTTATGAATGCGCAAAGCCGCAAGTGACTTAGCATAGATGTATAAATAAGTGATGGTAATAACAATAACAATAATAACAATGGTAAATAACAACAATAACACAACAATAATTTAGTAACCCCTTGGTGTTCAATTGTACTTATGTGATGTAATAAATGTTTATAGTATCCATGAACATGTATCAAATATTTGATATTGTAGCAAAGAATGAAGGAGAAGGGGCAGCAAAATACACACACATACATACACATACACACATACATGTCTCTTTAATTTTTCTAATTTTAATAACTCTTTATTTCTATAAGAAAGCGTGCATATCAAGAGTAACGTGTATATAATATTTTTTTAAAATTGTAACAAAGGAGGAGAAGAGAAAGAGAGAAATTGCAATTTATTCTGATTTTTAATTATCTGTGAATGCTATCCAGAATTGAAAACTTTTCATCTTTTCAGTAAGAACAAATAAACAATTTTAGAAGTAACTTAATTGACATTTTTCGCGGTTAATTTACGATATCGGCATTTTATAATATTGTCTAATACGGGGATAAAAGAAATTTGAATGGTACAGCAATTGTATGATATTCTTAGAGATTTTTGGAGAGATTTAAGGGGTTACGTCTACTTGGGATCGGGAAAATGACGTGATTTTCAAGAAATTTTTTTGCCGTTTTAATAAGTATTTATTGAAATTTACAAAACACTATCGAAAAGTACATATTTTGAGGTACACGTACAAATTTTTTTAGGAAAAAATATTTCAAAATGAAGGAAATATGACTCTTCTCTTTTTTTTTTTATATCACTTGCGGTGACCAAAGTTTCTTAAAAACTATTGCACTGATCGAACTCAAATTTTACGTGCTTATTTATTATTACAATAGGCAGAGCCTGGACGAAGGATTTTTTATTCCGGTTAGAATTTTTTTGTTTATTGCAAGAAAATCAAAATTAGTTCGAAAAATTGACTTTTTCGTAAAATTGTTGTCATTTTTGTAAAAATCAAAATTTTACCAAACCCTTCATTCAGGCCTTGCCTATTGTAATAATAAATAAGCACGTAAAATTTGAGTTCGATCGGTGCAATAGTTTTTAAGAAACTTTGGTTACCGCAAGTGATGTAAAAAACGGATGTTCTAGAAAAAGAGAACATATTTTCTTCATTTTTAAATATTTTTTCATAAAAATTTGTACATGTACCTCAAAATATGTACTTTTTGATAGTGTTTTGTAAATTTCGATAAATACTTATTAAAACGGGAAAAAAAATTCTTGAAAATCACGTAATTTTCCCGATCCCAAGTAGGTATAACCCCTTAAAAATACATAATTTTACATATTCGAGCATTATTTAAAAATACAAAATGTCTTATTGCTTCGAAATAATACAATAAATTGTATAGGAAATGTAATTTTCTCCTTTTTCTGAAATATTCTTTCGTATTTTATGAAATTCTGATAACCGTTCCATTCGAGTTTTCGTGTTTCTCGCGCGCGATTGTTCGAACAAGACAAATCCTAATCACGTGATCAGCTGTTTGCTTTGTCACATTGAAAGACACTAGACTTATATTTATCTGCAGGCGTAAAAAACGCGCTGCAGAATCATTTAATTCTGATAACATCGAAATCAAGCTTGCTATTCTGAAATTTCAATTCTATTCTAACGATAAAATGGAAATGTCATTGCATGTTCCATCTTTCATTCACCTTCTCGCTTTATGTATGATTATATGGTCACGTGACAAATGCTCATGTGGGAGAAGGACGCAAGAGGGGGGGATTTCAATCTACAATGAAACAGCTGGTCCAGAATAACATGTCATTCAGGATAGCGAAGAATACAGAATAACGGGATTTTACTCTAGTTAGGGACGTTGAAAATCCCGCCAGTTCAGAGGCATTCGATGAATCGCATTTTAAATGCAAAATAGGTGTCGCAATTTTATCGATTTAAGTAAAACGTATATTGTATGAACACCCATTGTATACGTATCAATATGAAAAAATAAAAAAAATTGTTCTTTCAAAGATATATAAACTTTGTTATAAGCCAATACTGGGCTTAATAAATATCGCATAAAATACATAGTCACATTAAAATATTAAATAGATTAATTACCAAATATAAATAATTTTTTTTAAAGTTAATAGAAAGGGAAGAAAATATTTACAGACAATATATATACATATATTTATTTATTTATTTATTTATTGTAAAATTCTCTCTTATGAGATATTTATTAATTAATAAATTAATTTTGTATTGTTGTATTAAATATATATGTTTTATCTAACTTGATTTCAAATATCTGCTTATTATTGACATTATAAAAGATTGTTATTGATATTATAAAAAAATACAATATCAACGTAATTTTTACGTTACAAAAGCACAGAAAAAAGAAGATTGCAGATAATATTGCGACAATATTACAATATTGCTGCAATGTTACAGCAATATTAATAATATTGCTGCAACCCATACAGCACACAAACTTTGCATACACATTGTAGCAATTTTTCACCGCAATATTGGAACGTTGCAGATTCACTGCAAAATGTTGCTGCATCATTGTTGTAGGATTGCAGCAACGTTAAAATGTCCGCTTTTAGGAATATTGCAATGTAAGATTGTAGCAATGTTACGGTGCAACATATTTGTAATATTAAAACGCGCATTTTGCTACAAATGCAGACACCGTTTTAAATTTAATAAATAAACTTTGAAAATATAAAAAAATGTTTAAGAAAGAAAGGAAAAAATGCCTTTAAAAAACATCTATTAGTGTTTCTATTAGATGTTTTTCAAATATTTATCTCAATAATATTACATACAATTATTTTACATACATTCGACACCAGAATATTTTAATACATGCAATAAATGAATTACTTCCTATTCTGAATCCGAACGAAACAAATTATTTGTTTAATAATCTGGATCCCTCATTAGGATTCAGAATATTAAGTAAAATCAGTTTATCAGAAAACTGATACAAGACAAGAAATATAATTACTACATTAATCTTTTGTAGATCTTATATCCATCTTACAATAGATGAATTCGAATACGAGTTAATTATTAATTGGGTGTCGCCGCGTAGCGGCAAGTAAAGAAACACATGTTATACATTTTCACTTGTGTTAAAACGTTGCTGCAACATTGTCAAAGTAATATTACAAATATTTCAATATTACAATAATGTCTCTGCATTATTTCTGCAACATTACACTGCAGTGAGCAATATTGTAACATTGCAGCAATATTGATGCAACTCTAGTAGCACACTTTATTGAAGCAATATTGACTATACATCCAATATTTCTAATATTAGTCCAATATTGCAAAGTAGACGCGTTTTCATTTGGAGCCAATATTGAATCCCACACAGCACAGAATATTACTGCAATATTCTGTGCTATATGGGATTGTAATATTGGACGAATATATTATTTTCATCTTTAACCAAGATTGGATAATTATACATACCCAAATATTTTTACATTAAATATAGATTAGTTTCTAATATATGACGGAATTTGCCATAAAAAAAAATTAATCGTTTGTAGTTAATTTATGGAGCTCTAAGACTCTTCAAAAGGTAGAGGAGGTATGGCTATAATAATCCGCACTTTTCCGACTGATAACTCGTGGGACTGATAACCTGTGCCGCGACCTTATATACTGCTTTAAATGGAGTTCTACTCTCGGGTTAGGTGTTTTTCTTTCCGCCACCTAGTGGCGACGCGCGAAGCTCACATATAGTGTGTGAACGTACAATATTGACATTTACATTTACTTCATAACCAATATTGGTATTATAATGGATGCAATCATATTGGCAACACATTTATATTTATTTAGTAGCCAATATTAGTTATCATGGACACTGCAATATTGGCAGAACACTTGTATTTTGTTAACAACCAATATTAGTTTTACATTGGGAAATATTGGCCAAGACATTTTCAATATAACCAATATTGAGCCAAGGTATACCAATATTTTGCTAATGTTTTGTGCTATTAGGGAAGCTTCTGTGCTGTATGGGATCATTATTGCAGCAATATTGTAATACTATCGCAATATTGCTGCAATGTAACAACAATGGTCTGTGCTTAGTGTTTGCTGATAATTTCAAAATTATCTAGATAAAGATAAAGATAAAAATCCGTAAATTTATCTTAGACTAACATAAAAATAATTTTGCTTTTATTTAATCTAGATGAAAGATGAGATGATTGTTGCGATAATCTAGATAATTATCTAGATATTTTTGTTATCTAGATATTTTATAAGACTATAAATATTTCTAAAAAATGTGACGCAGATTATAAATGGGATATTAAAATCATAAACACATATTCTTTTTCTTTTGCTAAAAAATATTTAAATAATAACAAACAGATATATAAATGATATAATAAATATTTATTTATTAATTTATATTTATAATATATTTATAATACATTTATAATATATTTATAATACATTAATAATATAATAATTAATGTGTAACAATACATACATCATTTTTATAAAATTTTTATAAAATATACATCAATGCATTGCACAAATTTAAGTAAAACAAGTAATGTTATAAATATACTTTATCTTATCTGTGTTCCAAATAAAAAATATATTTTAGATATTTTAGACAGATTTTTAGAAGCTTGCCTGGAAAACTCTTCTGCATAATGAAAACGTCATCTTAGACGATTTTTAGATAAGATGACACATATTTTTTATCTTTATCTTTATCTAAGATAAAGATAAAGATACTTTGTATTTCTTCATCTATTATAGTTAAAGATAAAAATGATCCATTTCTTCATCTATATAATTTTATCTAGATAATTATCTAGATAATTTTATCTAGATACCAGCAAACACTGTCTGTGCTGTACGGGAATATTCTGTGCTGTATGGGAAAATTAATAAGCTCAACTTGGAAAGGTACCAACGCGCTCGGGGTCCCGCGACAAGTAGACACAGCCTTGCTCGCGTACGTACACACACATACACACACACACACACACACACACACACACACACACACGGGATCCGCGTGTACGTGTGCGCGTTGCATTACGTCTCTCGCGCGCGAGGCTCGGATTTTAGTCCGTGACACGGTATTACCGCGACTCGAGCGACTCGCGGAACAGTTCGCCGACTGACAGGACCGCGACTGGCAACATCCCGTGGCTGTTGCTCGCGTCGTCGCGAGCGGAAAAGCGGAACGCGCTGAAACGATCGCTGGCGCGAAATGCTTGTGCTCGCCGTGTATCGATATGCGTAGTCGGTAGTTGATCCCGCTTGTGTCCGACCGGATTGGTAGCGAGAGCGAGCGAACGAGAAAGAGAGAGAGAGAGAGAGAGAGAAAAAGAAAGAGAGAAAAGGAGCGAGATCTCGCGCAGGACTTTTGGGTTCGCGATTCGCTCTGGCTATGTGGGACATCGCGACGGAGCGAGTCCTCGTCGCGGCCGGAACGTCGCGGAATGGGGCCCGTTGATCGGGTCCGCAGCAACGGGCTTCGACGACCATCCACGGCGGAGGTATGGACGTGGACGGGGACGAGCAGACCCTCCAGGCGATTCTCGGTGAGTTTCCTGCGCGTCTTTTCCTCCTTACGCGGCCGATCGTCGTCGATCTTCAACGTCGTCTCTCCTCTTTCTTTTTATTGCTTCTTTCCTGCGTGACTCGAGACGACCTTCCCCGTACAGCACAGACCATTGTTGTTACACTGCAGCAATTTATTGCGATGTTGCTGCAATATTGCCGCAATGTAACAACAATGGTCTGTGCGCTGTCGTGGTCTTTAATAACGGTACCGCGCATTTTTCTGAGTCGCGATTCGTGGACGGTTGAGCGCGGATCGCGAACGAGCTAACATGGTGACAGCTTACGCGGAATGTCGCGCGAATTTGACACCGACACCGTTATCGTGCAGCTTGGCTACGCTCTTCCTCGACCACGCGTAAGCGCGTACATTGACCTTAAACGCGCACCGGATGCGTCTTCATCCTTCAACGTGGATACAGTTAAGAGGAGCAGCCGAACGATGCGTCGTTGGTCCAACGATGCCTGGAATCGAAAGCGATGGAATACGATTCGTCGAATTGGCAGCACGTGAAACGTGGTGGGGCCGGAAGCACCGCGGTCTAAGGACTCGATTGCCGCTGGCGAGGTTCCTATTCCGTTTTGCTTTTTGCGTCACTTCTCGTTTAGAGGGAGAGAACGAGAAGAGCCGGTTTTGCGCAGCCTAGCATACGTCATTTTGACGTTCCAAACTGCTCATTTTTGATCATATGTCGCCAAAATGACTGATTTGTTACACGACTTTATATTGACATCTTGATATAACATTATTTCGATCGTCATATTTCAGTCGTAAATTGACGATTATTTTATTATTAATATGATTAGTACATCAGTCTCATAGAAAAATCTTTTACAATGTTTTGTACATGACTTTCGCGATCAGACTTTAACAATTTTTCTTTCGACGCATGTGTTTATCTGTGCACGACTCATGTTGCTTAACCACTCAAGTGTTCATTAAATTAGTGCCCTGTGAAAATATTAGCTATATCAATCGAGTGTAATTAAAGTGCCAAAAAAATATACACATTTTTTTTATATTGATTGGCAAAATATATTTTTATAAAATGAAAGATGTTTGTTGAAATTTTATATGATATAAAGTAATGTTAAATTCTTCAATGTCGCCAGTAGATAAAATAAAAGTGACACAGTGATTTCCTTATTTCTCACAATATAATAGTTAACTAAGATACTGTATGTATATAATTTTTGCTCACTTTTAGTTTCAAATTGCTGTAATTTATTTACTGCTTATAATACTGGAAATAATTTTTAGTTCACTTGATAAAGACCAAAATCCATCGTCGAAACGTTGTGATACATTACCAATCAATAAATTGCCAGTGTAGTTAGGTTTAGGTCGATTTAAATTACGTCTTTTATGATATGAAGTAAGTTTATTTATGTTTAAATAAAAATAATAATAACAAATATAAAACTTGTGATCCATTTTCTTACCATATTTTTGTTTCCCAGCGTTTTGAAATAAAGCAATTTAATCGATTCGAGATTCCTCTGAAGAACAGAATGGCTGTAATTGTTCAATGATGTTCTCGAATCGGTTAATGCTTTATTTGACAATGCTATTAAATACATCATTATGCTAAGAAAAAGACGTCAAAATATGATACATGTCATAACGTCAAGAACCTGTGACATTAGACCGTCACTTTTACGTCATAAAAATGTCAAAAATAGTCAATGAATGACCAATTTGAACCGTCAAAATGACATGTGCTTGCTACCTGGCTGTAATTGTTCAATAATGCTTTCGAATCGATTAATCTGTTTTATTCGACAACGCTATTAAATACATTATTATGCTAAGAAAAAGACGTCAAAATATGGTACATTTTACGACTTCAAAATGCGTACATCAAAAATCTGATTAGACCGTCACTTTTATGTCATAAAAACGTCAACTCGTGATGTCAAGAATAATCAGTGAATGACCAATTTGAAACGTCAAAATAACGTTGCTTGCTACCTGGGAGATCATTCAGTTGATTTTGAGTTTTTCTTTCTTCTTTATTTATCAATCAGAAAATCGCAGTTGTCAACCGAACACGTGTTTCTTGTTGCTCGGTGAAATCGTCCGAGATTGAACATTTTTTAAGTGAAATGTAAGAATCCTTCGTCTCCCTATTTCAAACTTCCAATTTTTTTACTTACAATTTTATCGAATAATTGAAAAAAAAAGAATCTTACTGACCACAAATCGACAGTAATTTCACTCAAAGCATAACTTGAAGAATTAATTAGGATGTGCATGAGTAGTAGTTGCTGTATGAGGATTAAAGGAGGAAAATCGTACCGCTTATCCTACTTTGTCCTTGACTGCGGTTCCCCCCATCCCCTCTACTCGTGGAAAAATCACCTTCGCGTTACTTACGCACTTCTTGATTTAATGCCTCGCGTCGATTTTCTCCGCATCCTCGAATATGTCCAATAATTGCGCGATTACAGCTCGCAAAACTTCGGAGACCCTTCGAGTCGATGCATCTCGTTCCTTCGCAGATATTTGTATTTTCTTCGTGTGCACTCACGATTTACCGCGTGTTCTACGCCGAGTGCATTCACCTGTAACGAGTCCAGCGTGGCATTCTTTATGTAGGTCGGAGGTTGTAACGCGCGTAACGTCTCTCTCTTCTCTCTAGATGGATGTATCTTCGTCTCGTTTAGTGGTATAATCTTTGGAAACGGAGCTTTGTCATCACGTCAAGTTTTTTCGGCGAAGTACGATTTAAAAAAGAAACCCTAAAAAATCGGAGCTTATGAATGAATTTCATTCAATTATACGGAAATTAATAAAGATGGGATTATTATTATGTTTAATGTTTTAATCGCAACGAAGGAAATTTCTTATATAATACTTGTTGCAAAATTAGATGAGAATTTTCAAGACTTAAAAAGTGTTTTTTTTCTGAAATGTCAGGGACTGCATTAGTCATACGAGGCTCAATATTTATGGTAATAATTATGAGATACTTTTCCAGCCGCGTTGCATATACATTTTTTGTCCCTTCTTTTTTTTCTCCCGCGCACTGTCAGCATTCAAATGCTATTCTCCAGCCTATTCGTCAACTATTCCACTGTTCTTTCTACTACTGCTGGCTGCTGTTGCGAACCGATAGTGAAAGTCGCGTGGTGAATGTGCTTTTCCGTTTATTTGGAATTAATGGCTTGATAATTCACAGTACAACCTATACCAAGACGGGCAATGTATCGTTACTATGCATTCACTTTTTGAGAATGTCCACCAGTCTATCCTAGAAAGAATATTTTTTTTCCTCGACCACGCTCCTGTCATTCTTTCAGGAGTCACATCTGTCTTTCGTGTCTTTAATCTGCCTACTTTTCAAATAGAATGCAATTAAAAAGAACGCGTCATTTAGTGAATCATTCACTTCAGTTACTTTGTACAACTGAGAAAATCAGTTGGTAATGTAACATTCACATGTACTGCGCGCTTGCTTTTACATATATGTGACAGAACGTATCGTGAAAGATGCGACTTGCATAATGATTAAACACGAATAAAAAGATGGAATGTGACCTGATTTTATTTCCACGTTTCAAGTTTTTTATTTGTTCTTCCAACCGATAATAATGATGAAACACCATCATACCTTTTATAAATATTTAATTCTTCTTTACATTCTCACTGCTTTATACATTAATATTAAATAAATTTCACAATTGTGAGGAAAATCGGGGAAAGGAAGTGTATGTGTATAATCTTTGTATTTATTCAACTATTTTATACACTCAAATTTTGTAAGAAAATCTCTGATCTTCCAAGTATTTTTGTTTTCAGATGAAGGGAACATTTTTTAAAGATCCTTTAATGCAATTTTCTAAAATAAATTTTAGTATAATTCATTTTGCTTGTCTGACTGTTTGCAATATGAAAGTAAAATTATGACAGAGAGAACTTTAAAAAATTTTTTTAAATTTTTAAAAATTTAAAAATTTTCAATTCCATGAGAATTCCAGGATTCTCATATTTTTCCAGAAAAGGTATCCTAGTTATTTATTGGAGCAGCTTTTCTCCTGTGAAAGAGAGATTAATGAATATAATACTGCTGAATTTCACATTCATCCGATTCGTTTATAAATAGTGTAGCAAGTGGTTCATAAGTTGTGTAGTTTATTACACTCGATATAATAATAGCAGTCATAAATTGTAATAAACGCTGTGTGTTATCGGGAGAATCAATTTACTACTTATGTACTTGGGCAAGTCGAAAATTCTCTCGATACGTATTTGCTCCGAAAGCTCTACCGCAACTACGATTATTTATTAGTGACTTATCTTTTTTTTTTTAATTAATCGAAACTTGACCCTTGTGCCCTTCGCATTTCCTCGCTTCGAAGTTTAATCGAATTTGCCTGCGAATTATTTTTATACGCGATTATTTTACTGATTGTATCGATGAGATTCGTCCGAGGGAGAGGGAGGGGGAGGAGGGGGGAGGAGGGGGAGGGCGATCTCGCCGGGTTCCCTTCCATCGATCGCGACCTAAAATTTATTTTCGACCACGACGAACGTTTGCGACGAACTTAAATAAAACGATAATGAAAGCCGAGTTCGATCGCCGCGAGCTTAACGGCAATAGTTGAAGCACGCGGATGAATTATGGGATTTCGTCGCGCATAGCATGGCCGTTTAGGATGCCGCGCAAGCCAGAGGACGACCTGTGCCACCCACGAAAGCACATTGGTCGATGAAAAGCTGCGCGGGTCCGCCTTTCGCGAAAAGCTCGGGCATGCGCAACATCGTGTGGAGGAGAGTAGTTTATTGTTACTATAGCAAGTGTGTATTGTTACCTTTTTACACACAACACGTATATAAAACTCCGTATTTAAAATGTCGTACGATGAGTAATGTCTTCTTTCTGAAAGATTGTCGCTTATTTCATGCATCAACTCTTAATTTGACAAGTTTTCTTCTTTTCCTTTTGGAGAAAATTTAAGAAAAATATTTCTATATATCGAACTTTTTGTTCTCTACAATTTTTTTGAAGAGTAAAATTAAGGGGATCCCTCAAACGTACTTTTTTACCGACAAGAACATCGTAATTTTCGGAAGTGTGCCAGTTCTTAATTATATGGAATTAAAATTATCCTTTTCTAGAATTGAAGTATACATGCAAACGGACACGTGAAAACTTTATACAGTATAAGATTTTATATTGAGAAAAAAATAAGTATGAAATTACATTTTTATTTATCGACTTCTTAAATCAACATGGCGTCAGAGCTGTCAACTTGTACAAATATTAACTTCTTATAAAAGTTTTATAGCTCTTATGCATAAAATAATAGCTTTCACGATTGTGTACTGCACCATAGAACATTGTCGAACTATAAAAACTGAATTTAATTGCCTAATTAATAAATGGCATTCTTCTGAAAATTTCAGTCCATATGTACCTGAAATATCGGTAAAGTAGAATAGAAAAGCAATGCATCTTCTTTATAAATAATGTGATAGAAAGAGATACGAGATGAAAATTAAATGAGGATGCTGTAATCGTATAAGAGTTCGCTGTTCAAGGGATTTGAGGGATCCCCTATGTGGAATATAAATTTTAATTTATATAAAATAAATTAGTAATTAATAAATTTTAATTTATATAAAATAAATTAGTAATTAATAAATTTTAATTTATATAAAATAAATTAGTAATTAATAATAAAATACGAGAGAGAAAATTTATGTGCCTTGTAAGATTTGAAGTGTTTATTTAAAATTTAAAAATACTGAATATTAAATATATAGACACTATTTTATACATATTTCTAATTTATAATATTCCTTATTATTAATTATTAATAACACAAATTATAATTACATGATAGGCTTACTAATTATAGAACATATAAAATTATGTCAAGTTTTTAAATTTTTATGAGACAAAATATTGTGTGCGTTTACATATATAATGAAGGCATCGTAAACATATTGTGAATCTCGTAAACATAGACACGTGTCTGAGACATAATGGGGCGATTTGTTTAATCGATGGTAAGTCTCTTTGATTCTGGTAAGCGTGACGATCAACGATCACTCGCATATATTTTCTTGTTCAAGTATCATGAAATGAATAAAATACACGTGATGGAAAGTGCATGTGTAATAGCCCTATTATCATTAATATTTTTGTTTGAATTTATAATATTATTAATGCAACACACATCTTGAATATCTTAGTATTTGCAGTGCAATAAATTTTGCTACAAAGCCTTTTTCCATTTGAAACAAGTTTTCGCAATTATAGCTGATATGCATTATAATTATTGCTGATATAGTTTTTGCTGTTATCAAAAGCGAAAGTTTTAGCAAGTTGAAAGTTTTGCCAAGCATGTTTTTGTAGCACTTGACGAAAAAAATTAGTGGTGTAATAAATCTCTTGAGATTTCTTTTCTAACATGCGTAAATTAAACGGAGCTTTGTAATTAAAAGTTTTCTCTCTCTAATCAACAATGTTGTTTTGGATTTTCTTCATCCGGAGGAGATTAGATACAACTAAAGTATCAGATCAATTAATCATTTAGAACTCAAATAAGATTTGCATAACACGTTATCGTAAAATTGCTAAATTTATAAAATCACTAAGTGTCTATTAATTATTAAATAGAGCCGTGACTCGATTTATTACAAGTTTGAGTAGCAATAATGTTTCAATTTGCAGCAAATAATGGTCCTAGTTATACGCGCAGATAAACGCGTCATCGCGGACTTTAACTGCACTAGCTGCTCTAGATTTTCATGGGAGATTGTTTATAATGCAAGAGAGAGGATGTATGGACTACTTTTGTGACTTGCGAATCATTGCTGTTGCCGACATGATTGTTCAATGTACAAACATTCTATGCAGGTTGCGAGCATAAACTGAAGGAAATGATGAGTCTTTTCATTAGGATTCTTTAAAATCTGTTTTAACTATTTTCTGAGCGCTGCTTGTCCAAGTATTGAAAATCATTTATAATTTTTGATGCCGAAATTAATGAATATAAAATGAGATTTATCTCTAATAAGTAAAAAACATGCTCCATCAATAGGTATTTTGTATATAAAGTTGAATCAAATATATACTTTTTTTTTAATTTTGCAATGAAAAATTTAAGACGTTAAGGAATCAATTATTTATAAATATTTTATATTTAATATTTTTGCTATTACATATATGCGATATTATTAGGGATGTATATTAGATATTTTAATTAAAATATTTTACAATGCAATTTTTAAATAAATTAGCAAAGTATTTCTTTAAATTTAGCTAAATATATATTTATTATTTTTTAAATATATAATATTATATAATTTAAAAATAATTTATACAGTTACATGTCTTGAGATTGAGAAAACTTTTTCAACAATTACTGTTTAGTTTTTGGCATTGCTCCTTAAAAATCTTTTATATATTATAAATAATGATTTTTAATTTAATTTTGGAGTGATCCTTGGGAAAATTCAAAAACGTGATAGAAATGATTAATTTATCATTCTTATTTGTCGTCAGTTCAGAAAGAAGAGCTTGACATTTAATTAATTTAATTCTAACGTCATGTCGATATTTATATTTAATCGTATCATCATAAAGTGGCGCAGTGGCTAGTGAAAGCCGATGAATTCCATGAGCTAAAGTTCAGGGGGCGTATCACTGTGGGAATCATTCGACTTTTCTCTCCGCATTGTGTGTGTAAGCGTGTGTTTTACGAAAATATTAATGCTCATGTCTGACTATCAATCATTATTATTTCGCTAGTCACACAATTGCAAAATAATATTTATAGATGCGAGAGAAAATGAAAAAATTCTCAAGCTTCATCGCGTACACAAAAGTGGGAATACGCTCCAGTCCCCGTAAAAATTCCGTGAGCTTATCGATCCCGAGGACTGGCTTGCTAACGTTGCTCGCGAATTCTCCAAGGAGACTATTATACGATAACAAAACGATATGCTTTGGGCTGAATATCAGTGACATACAATGAGACGTGGTTCAACATGCGCACGGTCGCGATGAGATAGAGAACGTGGTTATTACAGGAGAAACATGGCCCCGGCTGTTTTCTGTTGATGTCCCGATGTCGTGTCTCTCGTTCGAGTCACGCTAAGTTTTCTCGCTCGCACGTCCTCATTTTTTTAGATCCTTTCCTTCCAGGATTTATGCCGATTTATAATACGTAAGCGCGACCAATAATCTCTCTCTCTCTCTCTCTCTCTTCAGTGTTCGCATCTGTTTTATTCCGTGAATACATACGTACGCACACCCACATTAAGACGCATTACCATATTTATTGCTTTGGCAATAACATTTGCGCTCGTAGGCGAGTGTGTCATGGTTGAGCGATGTGTGGATGAGGTCAGGCATTTGGATTAAATACACTGCCACATGCAATTCCCGACGTAAATCTATCGTTTGTGTATCGGCGACCGAGAGTAAATTTAAATATTTATATTTTTTTTTAAACTACAGATCGCGAAAAAATTCTAACAAGAAGAAACTCGTAGAAACAATTCCATCGTTCGATTATTTACAGGGTGTCTGCTTTTTGGAAAAATACGGAAAATTTTAAACTCTTAGGAATTTCTTTTGTATCTACAAAATCAGGGAATTTTATTGAATCTCACAGAATTTTCTTTTTGATATTTTTGCTCTTATATTGTCGACAAGAAAATTATTAATAAAATTATTAATTTATAAATTATGTGTTTAAATATATAGTAAATACATATCTATTGTTATTTATATATTTTTATGTCTTACTATAAAATATAAAATTTATACAAAAATAAAATATATACAAATATGCAGAATGTATATTATTCATTGTGATTTTTCTAGTGATAAAAAATAAAAAATTATACACGTGAAAATGTTTATCTTACGAAAGTTATTTAATTGTTTTTTTTTAATATGTTTGCAAATCTAACATTTTAAACTTTAAACACTTTAAATTGACTCTGCTTTTGCTTCGTATGAGGGAAAAATATTAAAAAACAGATATAATAAAAAAATCTTACTTTAGAGAATTACACCCAAAAAATCTTATTTCAAAGAGCTGCACCAAAAATTTTTAAAATATTGTATATATATAAAAAAAAATAATTTTTTTTATAATATATCTTATCCAAAATTTTCTAGTTTTATACGTATGTATTTTCTAGTTTTATACGTATGTATTGCATTTTTATAGCATCATCCTCTTTTACCAAAATAATTACAATTAGCTTTTTGAATAAATGAAAATGAATCGTATCTTCTTTTATCGATTTAGGTTTTTTTATAAAAATAAAATTGCAATTTTTTTTGACACAAAATTTACGACACATACATAACTTTTCACTAATATATTACACATAGAATGTCTCTATAGCTTCTTCATTTCGTTTAAAATTAGATGTGTGTTTTCACTGTTATAAAAATGTAACGAAATCGGTGAAAATATTTTTTAAATTACACAAAATTTATGTGCTCATAATAAAATGTTTAATTACTATCTTACGTTTCGTGGATTCCTGAATTCGATCAAGTAAATCAATGTACACCGAACAAGTTTGTTCTATCGCACAAGCTAATACGTCAGGTGAAAGGTATACAGGTGTGGTTAACATAACAATTCATACTGCACAAATTTCAAGTGAGACTTTAAGTAATTTACTATCGATATAAAATTGCATACATTTATTTTTTACTAACTAAACTACAAGTCATAAACTTGTGCAGAACATACATTATAAATAGACTATTCAAAACGTATTATAAACGTAAACGAAGTGTGTTAAAAAGGATGTACCATTAAAGAAAAAATAAATTTTTGATAAATTTAAAATTAATTTTTGCGAAAATGTCACATCTTTTAATTTTATGTTATAATATTAATTTATGTTATAATATTAATCGATTCAAAAAGAGGTTCTCGCGAATTAAATTTAGAGTAAAATAGATAATCAAGTTTATTTTTTAGTTTATTTTAAATGGGATTTATTTGAATAATATTTTAACTCGCTTATATAAAAATATATGATATCAAAAATTGCTCGAAGAAACCTTAATTATGCTATATTATAAATATTCAAAACATTTGCTCTTTTAGTGTAATATTCATGTGCATAATAAAAAATAAAATTGCTAATATTAATGAAGATACGGAATTATTGCAAAATATATCGTTAAATAATGTATGAATTGGATTTAATGCAGCGTATGGATTTTGAATCTTGGATTTTACAATCTTTTAAAATTTTTCTTGAATCGATAGACGAGTGTGCGAGTCAAAAGAGTAATACTTCGAAAATCGTGGCTTTCATACTTTTGATAATTACAACGATATTAACTACAGTGATAATGACATCTGCAATTTACTGTACGATGATTATTTTCGCAGGCTTTGATTATAAAAAAGAAAATTTTATATGCCTTCCCCCTTTTTTTATATATTTTCTTTACTAACTTCTACAATTATGAATCATAAATCATTTTGACACCTGCATCGGTGAGCAGCCTTTAATTGCTTCATTGAAACTGAATCTGCTGATAATCGCGCGCACGAAACTTGCGCGACGCAGTTTAATAATAATTTTATGTATATTATAGAAAAAGTATTTGCACATTTTATTTGTTTTTGGATAATTTTTTTATACATATGTTGTATAATATAATAGGATAACGGATGTAATAACGGATTAATAAAAATCAAGTGCCGAGAAAACAGGTAAAAACTTGCGTAAAAAATTGTTTTTAGAGAAGTTTATACAAATAGAAATTGAACATTTTGCAGGCTTATCACGTTTTTATTATATTGAGAGTTAAAAGAATCTTGAAATATATCATTTTTTTTGGATTTCGCACATGTAATTTTTTATAAAATATTTATGTAATTTTGTAAAATGAGCAGTTTTATGACATATATTAATTTTGATAATTGTTAAAAGTTGTCAGTCCAAAGTGAGATTGAAATAGGATTAAGATACGTTATATTTTTAATTTAAATTTTTAACTATAATAAATTTTATAGCTCAAAATGCATTTTATAATGACACTTTTAGATTTTTTAGAAATGTAAAATTTTTTTAAATACTTATCTTTCTTTTCACTTTTAAAAATTCTACAATTTTGTTAAGAATAAAAATTAAAGAGCATTTATATTTAAGTATTAAATTAACACAATAAAATTATATTAATGTTTATATAACGATGTATCAGTTAGAAGTAAAATTATGCTGCATTTCAGCAGACTTATTTACATTATACTTATATCTCTATATTTTAGATGATAGCCTTTGATATCGTCAAACACATCCGGCTGTAGCTCTTCTTTTATCCTTTAAACAAATGTATTACTATACTTGTGTGTGGAAAATTTATTCATAATTATATATGTTGAATAATTATTTTGATTATTATTGCGTGAAGTTCCCAAGAAAAAATTGCTATTATAAAGCGAGCGAGTGCGTAACGAGATATGCGTCCGAAGAGCATCTGTATACTTAACTCAAAAATACATTTTTGGAAAATAATTTTATTATTTATAAAATATCTTTTATAAATAATTTATTTAAATAATTTTTATTAAATTTAAAAATATTTTTTAAATTTATGTTTTTAAAAAAACAGAATTTTTAGAAATAAAGAGACTCAAAAAATTATAAAAATCTAAATATCATAAAGTGCATTTTGAATTATAAAATTTCAATTTAAATCATTTTGTTACTCTTTCATTTTACTATATTAATTCATAAACATAAACGTTGATTTTTTTTCAAGGGAATATTTCATCTTTTTAACAACCATAAAAAAATAAAAGATACATGTTTCTTATTTTGATCCAGATTACAATAAAAAAAATTTAATTAATTAATATATATTGCACAGATTATATGTAACATAGATTATATAACAATTTAATAATGTCAATGTTTGATATTTATTTAAAGTCATGATTTCGAATTTCGCTTCGTAATTATGTTATTGCTGATAATATAATGTGCATTAATTTAATATTTGAGGAAGGAAATATTTTAACCTAACTGAGGTATTTTTAATTTGTAAAAATTAATGAATAATGGTGCATCTTTTTTTCTTAAACGTATGTTCTTTCTTGTGCTAAATCAGATGTCATTGCGCATGAAAAAAATGGATAATTCATAACTCTGATAAGAACCTCAGAAGTGTGAAAGCATCATGTATGCACACAATCTCGCAGATTTCTATAATTAAGCGTGATGATATAAAGCTAAAAAAATATATTTGATAGTAAATTACGTGACGATTATAAACATTTCGAAATGAATGTATAAAATGTAAACGATGTGTGTGTCAATCACTTTTCCGGAAATGGAATAATATCCCATAAGTGTGCATATTTTATTGTGTCCGAGTTACATCTCGCTAAATGCTTATTATCATAGATATTTTCATATTTTTTCCTTTTACCTTCTTGACAGTTATTTATGCCTTAGCAAATTGTACACGTAAGCCAAGATTAATTAACATTGTTTGTAACAGCCGGTCGTTCTCGCTCCACATATCTTGTCGCAACCTTTGTAGGCAATACACGCATATCATGTGTGCTATAAAAGGATATCTTTATATAATAGAATTTCAATAAAATTTTTAGATGGGAATTTTCTGATTTTTCAGGTATAAAAATTTTATTGGAAGTTGGAAAATTTTTTAAAAAATTTACTGTATGTAATCTTGTTCTTATATTATAAACCCAATGAATTACATGTTTAAAATATGTATATGTTTATATCTGTTTATTTAATGTTTTAACAAAATATTGAACATGCAGTACATATTTTTTATTGTAATATTTAGTGATAAAAAAATGTTGTAGAAATGAAAAATGTTTACATTATAAACCACTGAATTTTTACATTAGCACTTGAAACTTAAATGACTCTATGTCCTCTTTTTCCTTTGTATGAGTGAAAAGTATTAGAAAAAAAAATTATTATCTTAGAAAGTCGCATTAGAAATCGTAAAAATATTTTCTTTCTCTGAAATTTTGAATAAAAATACCTCAGGAAAATCAGGAATTTTTTTTTTACAAGACTTGAATAGCTGTATCTACTCTGACTTGAAATGACGACGAACAAACGTAATCTGAGTAAGTCAACGATGAATAAATAAACGACCGTTTAACCAGGAGCAAACATTTGCATATTATCGGCCTGCCGCCATCGCCGCCCTTTCTCAATCGCGAGGGTTTCAAAATCAAGCCTGGGAATGTGTTCGCTCGGTCCCGGTCGCGTTAATGGTAACATAAACGGAGGGTTGATGTACAACACACGGGAGACACGCGGGCAGACTCGTAATGCGTGTCGATTACACGCACCCATGAACATTTACGCACGCGACGAGAAATGGTTTCGTGCTTTCTCTCTCGCTCTCTCTCTCTTTCAATGCGCAGAATGACGGACGTACGAACAGCAGGTGCTCCCAACGAAAGAATTCTGATGGAATAATTGGATCATCTATTAACCTGCCTTTAATGTTTTGTTCGTATGACGCGTTCAAATTAATCGGAAAAGATGATTTATTTCACAGAGGAAAATAATTAAAAAAATAGAAAATAGAAAATAGATTTGTCTAACTTAACATATGTTAAACTATAGATTATCAAAGTTTAAAATTTAGGTACTAGATTTTTCTAAAAATTGTCATTAATCTTTTACTTTTTGTTTTATATCTATCAATGTAATGTAACAAAATTACGATGTTTTTATTATTTTACTTGATCATATAAAATCATTCATTTAAAAATTCCTTACACAATCTACATAAATGAAATTCACAATGATTTTAGTGGATAAATATTTTTTGTAGTTAGATCTTACAATTTTTATCTTTTTTGCTTTTATTTTGATATATATGTCTATCTCTTGTCTAAAATAGGAATGAGAAAATTTGAAATTAATCAAAAAAATTAATATAAATCATCAGCGAATATTTGTTATATTTTAATACAATTTTTTTTGGAATAATGCAAAAAAATTAACATGTTTTAAATTCATTTGCAGATATTGTACTGAATTATTTTATAATTTATTAATATATAAATGATTTTTTAAACACATTCAACATTAATTAATTCAAATTTTATCTCAATAAGAATTTCTTCAAATAAAATAACAAAAATTTTTCTAATGAATAAGTCTATTATGCATTATTTATTCATTTTATGCCAATTTTTAATATTATTTAATTCAAGAAGTTCTTATATAATTTATAATTATATAATTTATATTTTTTTGTGAAAAAAAATTAAAAAGTATTTCTAAATTTAATTTAATTGAAAAGAAACGTAAATTGCAAGCAATATAAAAAATACTTAAAATTTTAATATTCATATTCAAGGATATACAATTTTCTAAATCATATTAAAGACTATTTATATATTTAAATATTTAATGTTACATTTTTAAAATTTTATCGATATAACTTTATTAAAATTTTTCATGTTTTTCTTTAATATTTACATAAGTTATGCTTTATATTATATTTTTAATTTATAGCGCATGAAGAAGCATTAATTTTCGCCTTGTAAGGAAACATTGGTCCTTTAAATTGCATCACACAATATCTTATGTGATAGTACATTTCGAAGAAAGGGGTTGCGTATAACCACCCCTTCCGAAATAAGCGCCGCCCTCCAGTCAAAGAGGAAATCCCCACTATACTTGGAATATGGTGGAGGCACTCTTGGAGCCCTCCCGATAGAGGAGACTTAAATCGTGAACTACCGTGGACTGTTGTATTTCGTTGTTCCGAAAAATCAGAATCACATGAGTAACCTGCGTCCTCGTCTTTGCGATATATAATTACAGAGATTCTCGACACTAAAAAAAAAATAGTTTTATGCTTCAATCTAAAAATACCATTAATATATTCATATTTTATATCGGATTCTATCACGAATCTGTGACGAATGTTTCAATAATACGTCTGTAAAAAAAATCGGGAAAGAAACAAATTATGAAGTGCTACGTAAAATGTAAAGATTCACGTGGTATTTCCAATATAAACAATCTTTCGAAAGTGATCGAAATTTATTAAAACATTTCGTTGCCATGGAATTTTCATGGGCACTTCAGCATCAAGCTAATGATCAAAACGGACGAAATCATCCAGAAAATCATCATGAAGATGTTAACATTATTAGTCAAGTGAGCGCTCGCCGACTGCTCAGCGTGACAGGTAATAAAGTGTCAGTATATAATTTATGTAAGCGAGAAAGTGCTTCTTTCATTTTACAAATGTCATAGACACGATGTTTATGTGGCTTATTGTACATTCCAATAATTATCGAAATTTAATACTGTATTTTTTATAGAAACGTGAGCGTATATTTTCTCTTGCAAAATTGCATCTAGAAATGCATCGAGATATTATGTTTTTTTGGTAAATAAAGTTTACTAGAGATGTAAATAGGAAAAAAAACAAAATGTTTTTCCTTCCAAAATCAACAGTTTTTTTAATGAAAACCCAAACCGGTTTTCCCATAGATATTTAAGCTTTACTTTTTGATTATTGCAAATTAATTTTTCATTAGTCTTGATTTTTTAGATGAAATTTGAACTAATCGCCACTATTTTAAATGTAGATCATATTCCAATTGGTTAGGTACTAATAATAAATTGAACTTGAATGAATTATCTTTATTATAAATACAAAAATATAATTTGTAATTTTTAAAAATATATTTTAATCACTATTGCAACATAATAAAAATCTGAATTTCTTATATTTTTAATTTATTTGTTTCTAATACTAATTTTAATTAAATTTTTGCAATTAAAATCAAACATGATTCGAATAATTTTCAATTATCTGAATGATACATAATAAAAATTTAAATCTGATACTAATTAAAAATTATCCACGTCATATTTGTCACAAAAGTATCATTAATAAAAATTATTTAAAAAAAAATAAAAATGTAAGTACTTAATTTTTTGTATTATATTGACAAAAGAATATGAAGAAAAATAATATATTGAAAATAATTATATTGAAAAGAATAATGAAAGAGTCAAATTTGTTTTTTTAATGGTTATTTTTTTTTAGAAAAGAAAAAACAATTTTTCTAAATACGCAATAAGGATTTGCAAAAAATTGGATTAATATTTTAATATATTTTTAAAATAAAATTGTGATTTGTAAGATTAATATTTGCAAGCTATTCTTTATGAGGGTTAAAATTCCCTGCAAATAGAAAGAGACATAGTTGGATAATTATACGCAACAATATCAATGACCGCCGATTGAGGGCAATCTTTCTGCGAAAGATACAAAATCTATGTAAAAGTCGGCGACCGCGATTTCGAGCATTTAGATTTAAATTGCCCTATAAATTGTTATTAGATTTAAATTGCTACAAACTTGTCAAAAGCGGCTTTTTACGGAATTACTAACATTCCAAAATGAAACATTTTCTTTTATTATATTAATTTGATTTCGTTTACTGAAAATTTTAATATCCCGGAGCGATATTTTCGAAATCAAGAGAAGAAGAAAATGTGTTTATTCTTTAATATTATTTAATAATTAAATAAAATGGTATTTTTATTCGTCTATTTAGAATATTCTGTGTATAGATTGTTTATAATAAAGAAATTACAGACATTCGTCGAATTTTTTAGGCGGAGATAAAATTTGATTAATTTTAAAAGACCAAAGAAAAAGAGAAAAAGAAAAGGAAAAATGAAGCATAAAACATTAAAATTCCAATAAATACAAATTATAATTGTAAAGTTCATGATTGTACACAATAATTTATTATATTCCCGTGAGAAAAGGAAAAAAGACAAACTCTTAAAAAAGAGCAAATAATTTGTATTTTCAAACAATATAAAACATATATATATACGATACATAGCTATATGTTCGATGAAGTCAATGCATCATACTATTTTTTAATTCTTTATATCTCGCAAATAGATTTCTTCATTATTGAAGCAAATGTTTTTCATGAAATGTCAGTAAATATCTCGTATATTGCGCGTAAAAGTTATCAATGTCGAACAAATAGCGTCATCATCGAGTTTAAAGAGGCAGTGTAATGTTAATTTTCATTTTTTTAATTTCAAAAATTTCAAATCCACATACAATCAATTTCTAAATTTCTTATTAATTTCTAAAAGTATATTACCTTGTCTATTTCTTCCAATGTGAGATATATGTATGTGTGTGGGTTGACTTTATTAATTTTTTATTTTATTTTTTATTTATATTTTTTATTTATTTTTTATTTATTAGCAATTTTTTATTATATAATTTCACATCTGCTTCAACGAATTTATTGTTATATTACAATATATATATATATAATAATACTTTACATTTGTTGTGTTATCATTATATATCGACACGTTTATGAGCACGTAAGCGGTTTAACACCTGTCCACAACTTGTTCAAGAGCTCCCCCCTCGAAGGCTTCTAATAGCCGTGAAAAAAAAAAAAAATGCTACGCATCCTGCTAATCGTTTAGGGTTCAGGTGGGACTCCCAGTCGGATTCGTGACATGGCAGCTGCATATCAATTCTACGATTAACAGGGGTTCAAAATCGACAACTGGGTTTCGATTAACTTCTTCCGTTCACGATACGATCGTGACAATACACGTGTCGTAAAGATACACGCGTTAATGTTGCGTTTCATCGTCATGTGGATTACGGCAGCTGAAATATGCAAATGCGTTGTGTATATTTCTATCGCGAAGAATGAAAGCCAGCCAATTTTCATAGACGTGTCGCCGTTTGTACATGTATATACTGTGCATTTCTATTTGCCTCGTCGGAGAAAGTGGTCGATACACGGATCGAAAGCTTACATACGAGCATTCTTGCATTATTCGGGATTCGATCGGTTGGAATAGGCGCAATTATTTTATTATGCTATTGCTTTATTAATGACCGGATGCATCGCTTGAGTGAAAATTAATATTAGCATACAGGATGTCTACTGGCTTGGAAAAACATAGAAAATCTGGATTTCTTTTGCGTTTGGAAGAGACAGAGAATTTTCATGGAATTTTATTATTCTGATCATTTCGATAATTCTCTTTAATAATTATGTTCTTATCTTGCAGGTCGATAAATCAAATAATGTGTTTAAACTGTATTATAAATATATATGTAACTCTGTTTATATATTTACTGTTTTAACGAAATATTGAATATATGGGATATTCTTTGTTGTATTTTTTAGTAATAAAATATAAATGTTTTTGTAAGTGATAAATTCAGTTTTTCTTTCAATGTATTCAATTTTTTTTCAATACACTTGTAAATCTAGTATTTGAAGCTTAAGTTTCGTTTTTGTATGAATAAAAAATATTAAAAAACATGTTCAATAAAAAAAAAATTTATTTTAAAAAAAGTTTTAAAAAATTTTTCTTTAAAATATTCTTCTTATGGAGAATTTTAAATAAAAATACCTGAAATAATAGGAAATATTCATGGATTTTTTTTTATACGATTAGAGTAGACACTCTGTTATCATAATTAATTTATTAACGAGAGAATATGTGTATAATTGTTAATAAAATTGACATTCTTTTGCGTTATTGCAAATATTGTAATTAAATTTACAAATAAAATAAATGTTTTTTGCATTTCTTATTGTTTAAGAATTCTGTCACAAACAAAAATTACCGCAAAATGCTTGTCGATTTAATTTTAATTAATTCTCGAAAGTATGTATTTTCAAAGTTTAATGTATACACAAATGTGTGGAATAACTTTCTGCAATAATTATTTTTTTTTTTTATTCTTTCGTATAAAATTGTTTTAGAAAAGTATATGGAGTGCAAATATCGTTCGATTCATTTATATAAAAAATTTATACATCCTTAGAAATTATATGTATGTATATTAAAAGATTTTATTTCTGCAAGGCGTAGAATAATATTGATTATTATAATTTTCATATATTGATATTGACTCGATAATTTATAACTATGGCGCATATCTGGTATAATGTGATATTCACATTTAAATAGCTACCCATCACGGGGGCGATGTTTGGTCGATACCTCGATAAAGGCCTGGCTGGCAACGACTCATCTACCATCGTAACTCACCCCTCGATTTCTTTTCATAGATGTTAATCGTCATGCATATCTTGGACAATATTCATCTAATTTAAAAATAAATGATACTTTTTATTATGGACTAACAAAAAAACCAGGAATCACTTCTGAAAAGGAATTATTAAAAGTCCAAGACGTTCCTTTGAATTAGAAGCTATTGAAAAAAAATTCTGTTTATTTTTATTAATTTCAAATTTATTTAAGTTTTGAAGAAACTTTTAAAACATTTGTTAAATGCATATATTGAATAATAGAAATATTGACAAATAAGTATATTTAAAAAAATATAATAATTATTAATAATAATTTATAATTATATAATAATAATTATTAAAAAAATATAATTGTAATATAATTATTAAATTATTATAGTTATTGTAATTAAAAAAATATAATTATTAAATTATTATAGTTATTATAATTATATATATTTTCAAAATCCCTTTTTCTCTTTATACATAACTTTATATACTACTAGTTTTATATTCGTAGAGAATATAAATCCTTTTTCAAAATAGAATAAACTGCTATCGCTACTACTATTATTACTACTTCATAAAACTCATTACTTTAATAAAATTTAATTTCTTATTAGATAAGACTAATTCTTCAAGAGCTTTATATCAGTCTAATATTGCCCGACCGGAAAAACATTCGGCGAGACAACACGATGCATCGTTACGTCTCGTTATTCACTTGCAAACTGTCTTTATATTCTCGACTCCCAATGCTCGAATGTCTATGAATGTTTGACCGGAAGTAACGTATTACAACGCTTAGCTTGTAATCTTAAGCGCTAACATATACAAAGTGTGCGTGTATGCTGGTATTCTTACATTTCAAAACAAGATCAAAAATCTTAACATTGATTGAGACAAGGCTAATGACTGCCTCGATTTTTAGATCTCTTCTCGTTTAATTTTACGCAATTTTCATCGAAGAAAATTAAAGGTATAACATAATAAATATATATAATAAGTCATTTTTCTCTCTATCGATTCTATCTAAAAATAGACATGTGTCTCGATGGAAACACGGAATAGGTACAAGAAATTTGGCTGTTCGCAGAACAGTTTTTTTCCTTGCTCGTTGACGTTCTATTCACTCCGTTCGTCTTTGAATCGCAATCATCCGTGAAATTCGTTTGTCGTCCATTTAATAAATCGACTTTCTCCCTTGCTAAAAACCGTCGCGAACGGTAACGTGCAATATTCTTATCTGAAATCTCTTTCCCATACGATAGATGCTTTCCTCACACGAACTCTTGCGTCTTATGACGCAATAAATGACAACAGACTCTTATGCGAAGCGCATGGTAACAATGTTATTCATAAAATTTATATACATATAATTATACACACACAGAAAATGTCTACGCCCTAGAGAAAACCTGAAAATCTTAGGAATTTCTTTAATATTTGAAGAGATCAGAATGAATTCTCATGGTATTAGAAAATTTTTTAAAAGATTTTTACTCTTATGACAAGTAAACAATTGACAACTCAAATAAATAATGTGTTTAAATTATTTTATATAAATATTATATAATTTATATAAATATTTTATATAAATATTATATTTTTATATAAATATTTTATATAAATATACATATGTAATACAATATCTGTTTGTTATATTTAATCATAAATTAAATATAAAGTAATTAAATTAGTTTAATCATAAATTAAATATACAGTATATATATTCTTTATTATAATTTTTAGTGATAAAAAAGTGAAAATGTCAAGTGAAAAATGTTTTTTACGAAATCTTACGAAAACTTTTTCATTACATTTGCAAATCTAACACTTGAAACTTAAGTGGTTTTTTATTTTTTCTTTGTATAAGTAAAAAACATTAGATAACAGATATAATAAAAAACTTTTGAAAAATTGCACCAAAAATTTTTTTAAATATTAATATTCTTTATCCGGAAGTTTGGACAAAAATATCTAGATAATTTTTTTATATATTTAAGTAGACACTTATATGCACAAATTATATATTATATATTTATATAATATTGTGATAAAAAAATGGATATTGTCGAAGACCCTCGATTGATAATGGATTGATCGATGATTTATTTTTATCTTAATACAGAATTTTTCGTCTTCTTTCAGGTCGTGGTGATTTCGTCGGAGGTATAGACAACGAGGCTCTGGATTTTTCGCAGTTGGAGGACTTTATCAACAGCGACAGTGAACAACCTGCAACGTGAGTCTGAAGAACATTAATTTTCGATAGATATTATGACTATTATTACTTACTTTTATTTCGTTATTCGATGCGCCTTGGGTCGGCTTAAAAAAAAATTCGATCAGACGAGAAACCTGATCTCAGACATCAAAGTATTCGATCTGGCGTCAGAGTTTAACTACATTTGGAAGCCATGGTTAACGCCTACAATAGCGTGTCTGTTACACGTGAATACTACGTGTCACAATATCAAATCACAAATTCGAATTGATGTTTCTCAGAGAATGCTATGGCATGAATTTATTAATTTATATTGATAATAAAAATCTGTTTATCGAAGCTGCATTAATTAGTTTCCTCGGTTCATAAATAATAATATTTCTCCACATTCTATATTTTATATACTGATGAGACAAAAAACTTTTTCAACGAAATAAACATATATCTCATTATCATCATCATTATCATCATGAATTATTAATATCTTCTCCTCTTTGTAATAAATTTTCAATAAATATATTTACTGCTTTCTGAGCATATTATTTTATGCTTTTATATTTTATACATTCGAATAACATTTGTATGGAATTTTAAATTTTTAATGCAAATAAATAATTTATTAAGGCTTGCCAAATAAATTTTTTTATATTAAATATATGTTTGTTCTTAATATGAAAGCAATTTTAATTTAAAAAATTTTAGTTTAAAAATAATTTTGATTTATTAATATACAATATATACAATATAACGTATAATGATTGGCGTTTTTAGCAATACATTTTATTACTAACACTGTCATTATATTGCTTTTGTATTATATTCCTTATTATTTTATTGTCAATATTGCCAATATTGCCGCAGAATTAAAAAGTATTTCTAGTGCATATTACTTTTTTTTATTTTGCTAGTATTATTTTAATATTTTTCAAAACATGTATTTTCTATTTTAATATTTTTCAAAACATGTATTTTCTAAAATTATATTTATACTGTATTTTATATTTATACTGTATTTATTATTGCCGCAATATATTCCTAATAAAATGTACGATGATTGACCCCTCGCTAAAATCTATAAAAGGCAATTGAAATTTTATACACAATTAGAATATATTTAAAAAAATTTAAAGAAACAAAAGAATTCCTGCAAAAACAATCGTGTACGATGCCATTTCTACGTTCATAGGCGCCCCTTTTCAAATTATGCTAATTAACAAATTTAGATAATAACGCTTTTACCATCCAGCAGCACGAGCACGCGTTTCCTGTGAATGACATGACCAAGTATCAGGCTAAATTCCTAAATTGCTTCATCTTAACTCTATATATTCAGACTATTCCGTCACTACAACGATTATCATAGGAATGATTGCTATGTTTTGATAATAATCCATATTTCATTAAATGGAATTGCTGTGATATATTATAATATTCTAAACAGTTTAAATTTCTTTTAAGGAATGCATATAAAATAATAAAAAAAGGAGCTAAATCTTTTTTCTATTTTTATTGCCAAAAGAGAATATTTGCGTCTTATTATTTATAATATAAATTGTAATGATTTTAAAATATAATCGATCAAGAAAAAAAAAATTCAAATAAGAATCGTGAAGTTGTCATTATATGTATATCGGTGATAATACAGCAGAGATTAAATATTTCAGAAATGTGCATGTATTTTTATTGCAGGACTTAAAAGCCTCAGAAAGTTGTAAAAATGACTACTACAATATTATATATAAGTAGTAAATAAATAGATTTAAAAATTGAAAGTTCTATAAAAAAGATATAAAAAATTAATATAATGAAAGTATAATAAAAATAATATAATAAAAATTAATATAAAATCAATACAAATTTAAATTAATTTGTTACGACAAAATTATGTACATATATACATAAAATTGTATGACATTAATTTCGATGATTCTTAATATTAAATTGATAGTTTATTTTTTGATAGTTACTTATATTTTGATAGTTACTTATTTGATAGTTTCTTATAGCATATACGAATCTATTAGTGTTTATTAAAGTTTTAAAATCAGACCTTTTTTTAACACTGTTTAACGTATATATTAATTTTGTATAATGACAATAATATTTTTGAGGAAAAGCAACAAAGGCTTGACATTTAAAAATAGAAAACAACACACGAATTTACAACAACAGGTTCCCAAATCCATTCATAGCTTGGGGCACGAAAATATCTTATTACAGACCTGCGAATACTGACGTAATCACATACCCAGGAAACGCATCCACCTATTCTTTATACGCAAACACAATCGCGCGTGCATGTATATACTTGGTTCGCATACAGATATCCATGCAGATAACGACCGCAGAGGTGTAATGATATAATGGCAGAGGCAGACAGAACAGAATTGATGGAATCACAGCATGCACAGTGGTAACCCTGCTAATCCGACTTCCAACACACTTGTCTTCCATTAAAAAAGACTGTCAGAATGATCGCAATAGCACAAAAATTAATTGAAAAAAACTTATTCATCTGAGCGACATTGGAATACGAAATATTATCGAGCAACACTAAATTTTAAAATATATTGTATATATAAATTTTCTTGTCTGTGTTTTAAAATGTTGTGTTATTTATAGTTATTTATTTATTATTTATCAATTTTGAAATTTGATATTTATAGCTCGTTAAAATATTTTTTTATTCTCTTTATTAAAAAATATTTATATTCTAGTTTTGATATATGATTAAATTTATTTAGGTTCTAAAAATTCTTCTTTTATTATTGTTTCCATTTTAATATTATTATTTTACTTTTATTATATATTTTTAATATTATTTATTTTTGTATTTGTATTCCGATTTTTAGTACTTATGTTGCATTTTGAAAGAGAGATTTTTATGATACCTCGCAATGGTGGACTTCGAATTGATAGACTGAAAGACGTAAAATTTCGATAAAAAAATTTAATAATGTCGTATTTAATTTATTCGGCATAAAATTATGTTTATCATATTTTTAATATGTTTTAAAATATTATCTTAAAGTAAATATTACGGAGATACTTTGACCCATGTAATTTTTACATATACGGACAAATTTACTAGTTATATTTTTTACAACTCTAAAAATATCTTTTATTGGTATTTCTATATCTTATTCTTATGATTTTATGTGAGACGCATATTTTGATGTGTATGTACACGTGCATGTATCGTGATCAACACGCAACAGATATGTTATTTAAAGAAACATTAGTTAGATAGATAAGCGGAGAAAATTCATAGTAGTGACGCAAATACGAAATGATTTTATATGAATTCGCTTGGCGAAAGAGAAGAGACTCTACAAAGATTGCTCGTTTATTTTTCCAATTATACATAGTTACATGAGTTGGAGAACAATGTGAGACATAGTGCACAGGATATCGGAGTACAAAAAAAAAATATGCAATAGAAAAAATAATAATGAATACAATACTTGGCTATAAAGTATATTTAAGGAATCAAGAATTTCCAACTCACTATAATTAAACTGGTATAATTATTGGCTGGCTTATGCAATGAAAAAGAATAGGTATTTTACATGATTCTTTTTTTTTTCGATAAAGATTGTTATCGAGAGCGAGTATTTTCAATTATTTTCTAATTAAGAATTCACGGAAAATTCTCTCTCGTCGGATAAATTGTGGCCGAGTCTTCAACACGGAAATTGCATAATAGTGCCCGTACCGTGTAGTGAAACACTCGCGAGTTTTCTCAACTCGTGGGACAAAACGTGAATCGTCAAAGCGTCATTTTCTGCAGAATGATTCAAACGATAACGATATCTCGTGTTTTGCAAATTCAATTGCGCTCTCAGCATGCATAGTTCTCGAAAGATCAATAAAAAGGCTGGTATACAACGTGGCATGGTTCTTATCAAATAATATTGTATCATCTCTTTTCTACAAGGAAGATATATTTTACAGGAATTCACTGTAAACTACTTTCTGGAGAAACATGGAAAATCCGAGATTTTTGAGGATGTCTTTTATATCTGAAAAATCAGGAATTTTTCAACACAGGAAATATTTTCAAAAAAATTTCATCCTCATCATAATATTGACCCTTTTAAACAAATAATTCCAACAATAATTTTTCTCTCTGATATTTTTTCCTATCAAAAACAAACAAGATATTTAAGAATACATAAACAGAGATATATATTTATAATCTATTTTTTAATATATTTTAGAGATATATATTTATAATAAATTTTAAACATATAATTGAAACTTGTCTTATCAAGTAACCGATTGCTTATACAAGAAAAAAATTCTTATTTTGATAATTTTGCTCTTGTATAAGCAATCGGTTACTTGATAAGACAAGTTTCAATTATATGTTTAAAATTTATTATAAATATATATCTCTAAAATATATTAAAAAATAGGTTATAAATATATATCTCTGTTTATGTATTCTTAAATATCTTGTTTGTTTTTGATAGGAAAAAATATCAGAGAGAAAAATTATTGTTGGAATTATTTGTTTAAAAGGATCAATATTATGATGAGGATGAAATTTTTTCTCAAGCAACCATTATTTTCAAAATTTTAAGGTCATTAATATTTTTTTTAATGGAATCCCTTTTTTTCATTGCAATTTTTATAGCTTATCATTACGAGGCTTGAAATAACTTCTTAATTTTACATAAACTACAAAACATATCTAGTAAAATATTCATTTTTCGATTATCCGACTTTAATACTTTTATGTACAAAATAATGAGAGGATTGGATATAAAAAATACCCAGTTGTTTTTAAGAAAAAATATACCTGTCAATTGCAAATTACATATTTTTTTCTTAAAAACAACTGTGTCCTTTTTTTATATCAATTGACGCCTTATTATTTTGAATATAAAAGTATTGAGATGAGATCATCGAAAATTGAATATTTTACGAGATATTTTATAGTTTATGTAAAATTAAAAAAATATTTCAAGCCTTATAATTCAAAAAGTACTTAATAAAAAATACTTCATTATAGTGTTTCAGAAAGCTCTCGAGAAAAGCTATGAGAATATCCAATAAAAAACAGGGGGTTTCGTTTAGAAAAATGTTGATGACCTTGAAATCTCGAAAAATAAGATCTTGAAAAAAATTTCTTTTTTATCATAATATTAGCTTTTTCAAACAAAATAATTTTTTTCTGTGACATTTTTTCCTACCATCAGAAACGAGCGAGATGTTTTTTGTATTTAAGATGTTCGAGTTATCTACATATATAATTTATATAAAATATTATAACACTTGCCAAAATATTGAATATGCAGTACATATTTTTTATTGTAATTTTTAACAATAAAAAAATGAAAATGCAAGTGAAAAATGTTCATCTACGAAAATTATTTAATTCTTTTTTTCGGTACATTGACAAGAAAGAAAAAAATTTAAGTAGCTCTTATTTCTTCTGGTGATTTTCCTTTGAAATATTGTATCTTTCTGGAATTTTAAACAAAAATATCTGATCAAGGAATCTTTTTGCAAAATTTGAGTAGATATAATTATTTGAATGCAGTAAATGATAATTTGCAAGCATTTCGTAGAGGAAAAAAATAAGAAGCAAGCATACTCGAAGACATATTAGATGAGAGATCTGTATTTTGCATTAGATACTTTGCGGACACCCTCGCGCATAATGAAAATGGGGGTGGCACGGTGCCTCACAATGGCCGGATCGAAGCACCTACGTCGCAGCCGGTCGTTGCACAGCAGCAGCCATCACCGCGATTACCTTCGCCGCAGATGACACATCCAGTCTCGATAGCGTGCATTTCTGGTACTACGACGGTGCCTAACAACAATGGTGGCTACAAAGATCCACAGTCGTATGTTCATCCGTAAGTTGAAGAATTATTAGAGTGAATCAAAAAGAGTCCCTCCGTTTCATTACTTTTATTTATCATTTGTACACAAATTCGACTCATTGTGTTAAAAACTAATTTTTTCAATAATTTTTTTTCATTACAATCTTTGGAGAAAATATAATTTTTAAAAAACTATTTTTCTAACATTTTAAAATATAAATAAATTTTAAAAATTTTTTAAAAATATAATTTTTTTCAATATAATCTCTGGAAAAATAGATGCATTTGTTCCATCTTGACACGAGTTTGGAGATTCTTCTTCGATAAAAATTTGCCTCTTGATGCTTAAATCATTCTTGAACAACATTTTTATATCGAAAGGAAATCTTTAAATTTGTATAAAAATAAGACAAGTGCATCTTCTCGAAGACTGTATTGAAAAATTATTAATTTCTATTTTAATACAATAGAAAAAGTCCAATTTATGTACAAGAAATTATACCGATTTCGATTTTTTAAAAAAAAGTAAAGTTTTTGAATTATATAAAAGTATTATATATTTTTATATATATTTTTATACATATTTCAAAATTATATTAAATAAATCCGCTCTGCATTTAATAAAAAAAAAAGAGAGAGAAGGATTCAACATCAAAACATAATATTTCTAAATCTTTATTATAAATATCGCATATTTAATGCGCATTATTTTTTCAATTTAGAAACAAATTATATATAAAAATGGCTTCTCTTTATTAATCAAAAAAGTCATTTAATAATTTTTCGATATCAAAATTTCTCAAGAAAGTTTTTTAATTTTTTTTTTAAGAACAGAAATTAAATTTGAAAATAAAATCTAATAGAAAAACGGATTTTTTGAATAATATATAGGTGCTGATTTTCTGTCTTTCGCCTCATGACACGCGACTTACGGTTACCCAAAATTTCGGTTTTTATTGCAATTTATTAGAAAAACGGATTTTTACAGCATTCTAATATTTTGCTAAAAATTTTCCATAGAAAAAAACATTGTATTTTCCAGGCATGCATTACCAGAAAGTCCACCGGATAGCGGAAGCGAGCCACCGTACTCACCGCCGGGACATAATGACACTCAACACGTGCACTCGCCACGTGAGTTGAAATTTGCTTACGTAAAATACTTCACACAATGGAACATAAAATTTATAACAATAATTGTATATACATGTGTAATTGCAGACCAAAAAGCAGCCCTGCAAGAAATTCTCATGCATCACCAAAACAACCAATACCCGTCTAATTTATTGCCACCTTCTCCGAGAGCGTTGCCTTCGGCAACGACAGATCCTCTATTATTGACGCCGGTCTTGACGTCTCATCTCACATCAGGAACACCGAGTCTTCCGACACAGCCTCAGATAGGATCATCTTTGGTACCATTGTCGCACGAACACAGTCCAGCTGGCATTAATACATTGTACTCATCTCTGCAATCGGCTCCGAAAAAGAGGAAACTTAGTCAAGACGGTCTTATTCATGTCAAACAGGTATTTTCGTGTTTCGGATATTTATATGATAAATTTTTCGCATCATTTTAGCTACGAAAAATTTTATATATAAATATGTTTTACTCGTGAATTTCTTAGAGTTAAACATAAAAGTTTTATATATATATATATTTTTTTTATTATTGTATATTTTATCATCGCGAAAATTATATATTTTGACACGTGTTCTACAAATGTTAAAAGTTATTAAGTAAAATTTAATAAAGTAATTTTATTTTTCGCTCGATTATTATTTGCAACGTTATTTCTCCCTCCCAGGAACCTGAACTGGGTACCGTGGAGCACAGTTGCAGCAGCAGTAGCGCAGTAGTGGATAACGATGAGGTCGCCGACAATAGTTACATCGACGCTAGTTACCAATGCATTCGGTTCCATCCTTTTCAACAGACCTCTTGGCATGTCCTCTGCGATCATAATCTCAAGGAGTTACCGATACCGCATTACAGGGTGGACGCGGACAAGGGATTCAATTTTAGCAACTCGGATGATGCATTTGTTTGTCAGAAAAAGAATCATTTTCAGGTAAAGAACTATATCGCAGATTTAATTTTTCCTGAATCTATAACAACAAATTATATTGTAAAAATTATATCTAAATTTCTACAATAATATACATTTATATTACAAATGTACAGTGTTCATCTAGATAATCTAGATCATTTAGATAAAGAAATGGATCATCTTTATCTTTAACTAGATGAAGAAATACAAAGTATCTTTGTCTTTATCTTGGATGAAAAATATATGTCATTTTATCTAAAAATTATCTAAGACGTTTTCATTATGCAAAAAAGTTTTCCAAGCAAGCTTCTAAAAATCTATCTGAAATATCTAAAATATATTTTTTATATTATTATTATTAATATATTATAAATATATTATTATTGTATTATTAATATATTATAAATATATTATAAATATAAATTAATAAATAAATATTTATCATATCATTTATATACCTATTTACTATTATTTAAATATTCTTTAGGAAAGAGAAAGAATATGTATTTATGATTTTAATATGTATAATGATTTTAATATTTATAATCTGCGTCACATTTTTCACAAATATATAGTCTTCTAAAATAAACAAAAATATTTAGATAATTATCTAGATTATCGCAATAATTATCTCATCTAGATTAAGCAAAATCATCTTTATCTCATGTAAGATAAATTTACGGATTTTTATCTTTATCTTTATCTAGATAATTTTGAAATTATCTACAGCAAACACTGCATATGTATAATTTTGCTAACTTTAACATCTAATCACGTACGTTGTGCATTTTTAGATAACGTGTCACTCGCAACTTCAAGGAGAGGCCATATTCGTTCGAACTGGTGAGGGTCTAAAAAAAATAAGCGGTTTTCAATTGCACTTTTACGGAGTCAAAGTGGAGTCCCCGTCGCAAACGATCAGAGTGGAGCAAAGTCAGAGCGACAGAAGCAAAAAACCGTTTCACCCTGTAACGTAAGTTTATAATATACGAGCGCAATATACGGAAGTCTCTGTAATGTAATTGTGAATATTGCTGAATTACGCTACGATAGACATCGGTGTTACAGAATCGAATTAGGCAACCAGCGTGTCACGAAGGTGACGGTCGGCCGTTTACACTTTAGCGAAACTACGAGTAATAATATGCGCAAGAAGGGAAAGCCGAATCCGGATCAGAGGTATTTTCATTTGGTTGTCGGATTACACGCCCATACCGCGGATCAAGCCAGTTATCAAGTGGTGGCTCACGCATCGGAACGCATCATTGTCAGAGTATGTAAACTCAACTGGGCTAAAATCATTTTTCTGAACAAATCGATGATGGATTGACTCTTTATGTTTCGTATCATAGGCAAGTAATCCAGGACAATTTGAATCAGAGGGTAGCGGTGTAGGTGCTGAAGGTGGATGGCAAAGGGGAGCCGCTCCGGATAGCGTGTATCATGCCGGCAGAGTTGGAATTAATACGGACAGGCCGGACGAAGCTCTCGTTGTACATGGCAATATGAAGGTACGGTGATTTTTGAATTATTGCGAATATTTTGAATTATTTTGAATTATTTTGAATTATAATATAATAATTATTTTGAATTATTTAATAATAATTATTTTGAATAATTATTTTGAATTATTTAATAATAATTATTTTGAATTATTTTGAATTATCGTTTTATTTTTTACATGTTAATTAAGATTTTCTCTAATTATATTACGTCATACGTTGTCTGTGTAATTTCTTTTAATAAATGATGGTAAATGTATTGCTAACACAGTTAATTTAATATTATATATATAATATAAGGTAAAAAATATATTTATTGTTAATGAATAAATAATATTTATTATCCGAATATATTTCATTATATATACACATATACAATTTTAAATATTAGTATATAGAATATAGATAAACATATATCTATAGTTTAACTTATTTAAATAAATTTTTATTTAATTTTTATTAAAATTTTATTCATTATTTTTATATTTATCATTTGTATTATTTATTACTTGTAATATCTATTATTTGTATTATTCGCTATTTGCATTATTATTTAGCGTTATTTTTTTTATTTTTATTCATATTATTATAATGTTAATATATGTGTATGATGTAAAAATATAAAAAAAAATATTAATGTATATAATTTGATTTTATTCAGTTTACTTCAGTTTTGTATTATATATTTTAAAAATTATATATATAAACACTTTTCTCTAATATATATACATTTCCAACAATCTTGATTTTTAATATTTTATAATATTTTTAATATATTAATGATATAGATATTTATATTTTTCATATTTATCTTTTTTATATCACATTTATCTTATTTATATTTTATCTTTTTCGATTGTATCGATAATATAAATATTTATTGTGTTCATATTCCTTTATGAAGTCCATTAAAAATTAAATTTGTTACAGGTAACAGGCCATATCGTTCAACCTAGCGATGCAAGGGCCAAACAAAATGTTCAAGAAGTAGATACGCGTGAACAGCTACGAAATGTACAACAGCTACGCGTTGTTCGTTATCGATATGCTCCAGAATTTGCACAACATTCCGGTCTGGATGTGAAGCAAGAAGACACTGGCGTCATAGCGCAAGAGGTTCAGCAAATTTTACCAGAAGCTGTGCTCCCGGCAGGCGATATCGTTCTACCAAATGGCCAGAGAATCGAAAATTTCTTGGTGGTAAATAAAGAAAGGATATTTATGGAGAACGTTGGTGCCGTCAAGGAATTGTGTAAGGTAGAATTTCCAAAAAATTTTTACATGACGTTGTGTATGTACATGACTACAAAATCTATTTGATAATAGCAGATTTTCTAGCGGCAAATTTGAGGACAATTTTTTTGAAGAAAATAGACAATAATTCGGTAATTTTCGAATTATAGATAATTTGAAAAAGATTGCGCTTTTTAAAGTTAAAAGATAAAAACTATTTTTAACTCTATACATTATAGTTAATTTTAGATTGATTTCAATAAAATTTTAATTTAGTTACATTGAACATTTGCAAAAACAACTTGAAAATGTCAAAAAAATCTGCTATTTAAAGGACATATCTATCTAATGATTTTGTGACACAAAATATGTAAACAAATTTAATGTACTGCCTTTATTTAAGTTTAACGACTTATTATAGGTGACAGATAGTCTAGAAACGAGAATAGATCAATTAGAAAGAATAAATAAACGATTAGCGAAATTAAAAAGAGGCGATAGTCTAAAGAGTTCCATCAGCACAGTATCCAGTATATCGGGCAACAAATATTCATCTTCTATCAATAAGTCATCTTTGCACGGAAAAACGAAAAGACTCGAAAGAGAGGAAGAACTTCTCTGCAGTAATAAATTTATTCAAATTATCATTGTTATACTTATTCTCATCATGGCTTTTTGGTAATTACATATTCTCTTAATTCATGATAATATTTTAACTCTCGATGACAAATTATCTGACTGGCAAATATTGGATCCATTTGGATCTTTAATAAAATTTTAATAATTTTAGGAATTTTACTTATTTTTGAATAAGAGTATATATATTTTTATTTTATACTTTAGATTTGTATCTAGATAACGGAAAACATTGTTAAATAATAGATCCAATCGGATTTATTGGCGAGAGTTAAAAATCGATTTTATATTTCTAAAATATTCTTTTAAAATAATAATTAAAATATTGATAAAAATTAAAATTTTTAATTAAAATATTGAATTAAAATTTTTAGCCTAGTTGCAATGGCAACTTTATATTTCTTGGAATACCAGAAACGTAGCAGCATCGAATGGCCCACTATGGCAAGCAATGGAATGTTAGCTATTGGTCCAGCTCATCCATCGACAATGTCCACCATTTCTAATTACGAACGCCGATATAATTCATTGTTGCATAGTACATTATCTCCTTTGTACACAAAACACGGATCTTACACGAGGGGATTAGATGGAGGATTATCTATCAAAAGCAATTCCCTGACTACATCGCCTCCCCACACGAAACAGCAATTATATTCTCAGGAAATAACATGGTATCCGATAAGCCATCCGGGTTCTCAACCTAAGCTTGAAAAGAATAAGTCAGTAAATATTTTTTTTGTTATATAAAAACATTTTATTGTTCACAAATTTATTAAAACTGTTGTATAACACATTTTTCAGTGAGTTTCCTGGAAACTGGCTCAGTAGAAATGGCGCGGGCGCTGTTCCTAGTAACGTAGATGAAAACGATCAAAGCTCAGATGTGGATTCTTCATCCACTAACAAAGGTCCGATTCCTTTAGGAAGACCCGAAGAATGTCCCACGCACTTTACTGAGCTCGAAAGTCCATGCCAGGTACTCCATGCCAGCTACTATAAAAAAACTATTTACAATTCCAGATTATCAACTTTTTTTTCTTTCAAATTTTATAATTTTTAATTGAGAGATTAAAATTATCTCGAACATTTTTGTACGATAAGTTTCGAAAAAAACGAAAGAAAAGAAGATTTAAATTTTGTTGAAATTTTTAAAAGAAGAATTATTAAATAAAAATCATGCAATCAGCGTTGATTTTCAGGCGAGCTTTTGTATCAGAATAGCTTATCTCTCGGTTCGAATGAAATGTTTTTGATAAAAAAATTAAATTGAATAAAAATTGAATAAAAATTGAATAAAATTTATATTTAATAAAATATTTATAATTTAATAAAATTTATAATAATAATTTAATAAAAAAATTAAATTTAATAAAAATTGAATAAAATTAAATAAATATTATTAAATAAAATTTAATAAAATTTAATGAAATTAAATAAATAAAATTTAATAAAATTAAATAAAATTAAATAAAATTTCAACAAAATTTAAATCTTCTTTTCTTTCGTTTTTTCTCAATTTTAAGAAACAAAAATAATTTTATAGAATAAATTTGTAGGTGTATTGTTGCACAGCTGACATCCATCAGTTGGAAGATCCTCAGCCTGATCACCCACCAGAGAAGAAATCCATTTGTAAGTTTTATATTAGTTTTTTATGTTAAGTTTCAGGTGAATGTAAATTACAATAATACATGACATTCTATTTCGCAAATCTTTATATGTCTCTTTCCCAATAACTTTGTCATTAACATATATTATCAAACTTATGATTCAGAGTAATTTCCAAAAAATTTTTGTCTATTGCTTGTTGTTTATTAAAAAGTTGTTAATTGAACGAATCAAGATTTATTCAAGAAATATCCATAAATTGTGTCTAAGATTACATTTTTCATTTTATTCAAAATTATGATTGGAACCTTCATTTATAAATAACTTTTAATAAATAATAAACAATTAAAGCTAATATTTTTTGTAAATTACTCAAATAATTTCTAAATAACTTTTAATTACTCAAATAATTTCTAAATAACTTTTAATACATAATAAACAATTAAGGCTAATATTTTTTGTAAATTACTCAAATAATTTCGACAAAATATATCATGATGAAAATCATGGAGAAAGGAATTTTAGTAATATAGAGATTTATTCTTTATTCTGTTATTTTTAGCAGATCATTTGGAACAGCCATTAAGCATGCCACATGAAGAAAAACGAAAATTAACTAAAGGTTTTCAAAATGGTATCAGTCCATCCAATCCTAGCACTCAAACTCTTGTGAAAGAGGTATAGATTTTCTCTAAAACTCATCTCTTTTGAATATATGTATATTTATCATAATATAAATATATATAAATATATATAATCATATATATAAATATATATATAATCATATATATAAATCATATATATAAATATGCATACTTTTTATAGATTAACTACAAATATTTACATAAACGAGCGAGACGAGAAACTGGTGGAGATTGGGGAGAAGTCGCTAGCAACGCCGCAGGATCATTGCCACCGGAGCCTAGGCCACAATTATTCGTGGTAGCGAAAAACTTCAACACCTCTCTAGATCAAAGATACTGTTCACCATCATCGTCGGATACGCCTAACAATATTAGTTGCATTATACCTTTGTCGAAACATATGCCGGATACGCATTTAACATTACATTTTGTGTAAGTTCAAAATTATTTATACATCTTTACTTACAAATAAATATACTAAATTTTTGTCAATGCATTAATAACAATTTTTAGTGGCATGCCGTGGTATTGGCAGATCGTGCAGCAGTGTCCTTTTTCGCCAAATTCCAATATCGACGAAACAATGATGTGCGGCTGGAGTTACACTGTGCCGCAACAAGCTCAGTATATCGAAAATAATAATCAACCGGGCGATCAGTCGTTTTCTCTCGACGTCGCTCATTATCTTAGAAAGACTTTAAAGTTTCGAATACCTACGATACAACCTCAAGAGGTAATTATATTAATATAATATATTTATTCAGATTTTTCACAATGTTTGGACATTAAAGTAAGTCAAAAAATTAAGTTTTTCTATTTTTTTATTTTGACTCTTATTTAACACTTACACACAGATTGGACTTATTGTATTAAAACAGATAATCTTGTCTTTTTATTATTATTGGAGGTAATTATATTAATATAATATATTTATTCAGATTTTTCACAATGTTTGGACATTAAAGTAGGTCAAAAAAATTAAGTTTTTTCTATTTTTTTATTTTGACTTTCATTTAACACTTATACACAGATTGGACTTATTAAGTATTAAAACAGATAATCTTCTCTTTTTATTATTATTGGAGGTAATTATATTAATATAATATATTTATTCAGATTTTTCACGATGTTTGGACATTAAAGTAGGTCAAAAAAATTAAGTTTTTTCAATTTTTTTTATTTTGACTTTCATTTAACACTTACACACAGATTGGACTTATTGTATTAAAACAGATAATCTTCTCTTTTTATTATTATTGGAGGTAATTATATTAATATAATATATTTATTCAGATTTTTCACGATGTTTGGACATTAAAGTAGGTCAAAAAAATTAAATTTTTTCAATTTTTTTATTTTGACTTTCATTTAACACTTACACACAGATTGGACTTATTGTATTAAAACAGATAATCTTCTCTTTTTATTATTATTGGAGGTAATTATATTAATATAATATATTTATTCAGATTTTTCACAATGTTTGGATATTAAAGTAGGTAAAAAAAAATTAAGTTTTTTTCTATTTTTTTATTTTGACTTTCATTTAACACTTATACACAGATTGGACTTATTAAGTATTAAAACAGATAATCTTCTCTTTTTATTATTATTGGAGGTAATTATATTAATATAATATATTTATTCAGATTTTTCACAATGTTTGGATATTAAAGTAGGTAAAAAAAAATTAAGTTTTTTTCTATTTTTTTATTTTGACTTTCATTTAACACTTATACACAGATTGGACTTATTAAGTATTAAAACAGATAATCTCCTCTTTTTATTATTATTGGAGTAGAGACGTTTTCTTGAAAATATTTCATTTTTTTTTAATATCAAATTCTACACTAATTTCGTTAATTTCTTTATTGCAGAATATTTGCAGAAACGAACATGGTGTTGATTATTTGGAATTTACATTGCACTTTTATCGAGATTGCGATGAACAATAAATTTTCCTTTCTTGTACAGTGTATGTACAAGTGTTTATTGGTAATGAGAAATTTAATGATAAATTTCTAAGAATCTAACAGAAGTTAGACTTTCCATCTTCAGAATAAAGTCTTTGTGCCTTTGTAATCTTTGTCCTCAGCTTTCGTAGTTTGCAGTTCACGTATGTATTTTATATATCATTGTATTGCATTACACATACAGTATATTATTTACAAATATAAACGTAAAGTATATACATGATTTAGAAGTCTAGCTAATATAATATACGTCATATTGTGCAGGAAATTTCTTTAGGTATTACATGTGTGAAAAAGGATACATGATAATTATCTTATTCATCATCTTATTCATCAAAGTAAAATAACAATAATGACAAATCAAGTAGTTAATGGATATATTATTTCTCACTATTTACGCATTTCTCTCATTATAAATCATATTTACCATATTTTCTTATCATGTTAATAAATTGAATTTGATGTGCATCATCAATGCTGATGATATTAATTGGATATAAAACATACGAAATTATCTACAAAACTTTGATATAAACTTTGAATAAAATTAGAAGATAGATTGTTCTAAATTGTAATTCAAATATTATTGATGTTTTGACATTTTTGTTAAAAATGATTGATCAGAAAATCTATTACTGCTATTGAAGGAACATTTAGTGATTTTAGGACAACTTGTATATTATTATCAATATATGCATCATGAAAAGCATATATTAATAAGTAAATCAGAGAATTTTTAATTCATTATATTTTATTTTGTATCTATTTACGTGCTACATTTGTTTAATTTATTGCTAATAATTTCCTCTGAAACTTCCTACATAGTCTATATATTGCAAAAATAGCAGATTATATTGCAAAATGTTTTCTTTGACAGATTGCAATATTGCAACATTCAATTACAACATAATTGAAATGTTCTGTACTGATACCAATTCTATTCTCTCTTCTCTCTCTTTTTTTAAATCTAATCATTTCTTAAGCGTGTATTTTGTACATATCATTTGCACAATTGAGATTTTAATTACTGATTTACAAATAATTCTCTCCTTGTATAATATATGATACCTCTAACTGATAATTGCATTTTAAACATTTACAAAACTGAATAAACTTATTATCATTAAAAGATATGTCGCACGAAAAAAGGGTCTATCATAGGGTTTAAGTTTGTAAAAAGTCGTCTGTTGTATAATTAATTTTATTTCATAATAATGTACAAACAATATTGAATATTTAACGTTACGATATGTTATATGACATTGTTACTCGAATAAGAAAATACACATAATTGATTTCGCGAATAAGTAATTATTTATAATTATAGTTTTTAAATATTTCTTATTCAAAGTAATGGAATATAAATATCATCGAGGCAACAATCATTTTATTAATATTTTTTTGGTTTGCAGTATATATTATTTGTGTTTATATTAAATATTATTATAGAAAAAAAGAATTGCGAGTTCCTAAAAATACTGTACAGTAAATGTTTAATGCGTAATAGAGTTTATATATATATATATGCATATACTTTCCCACACTTGTGTTAAAAAGTTATAGAAACGTAGGCAAGATATCTTAGAGTAAAAAACGTTTATTATAATAGTAATAATACACATATATTCCTGATTATGTACGCGTGTGCTGACTTTAATTTTTATACAATGGAATAAAAAAACCAGTTTTTTTTAATTTAAAAATAATAGTCGATACACACACACACATGTAAATTATGTGATTAACACTTGAATTCGCTTAATGGCGATATAAGTGAATTATTAAAATATATAAATCATATCATGTTAATGAAATTGCTTAACAAGCAATTTCTAAGCGATTAAATTATATATACATTATCATTCTTGCCGTCCACGCGTGTATTCTGTATCGAGAGAGGATTAGTTTATATACATATATACACTGATATATATTATAATTTATCTATCAATTATATCTGTATCATATACTCAGCTCAGTGCACACATTTGTGATGTATTGTAGAAAAACCGGAAACTTTTTGGATAATTATTAGCATACATATATACATACGCGGATATATATATATATATATAGGATGTCCCACTTTTAATGGAAACAGTTGCACACATATCTTCTAAACTTGACCACGTACAAAAAAGTTTTTCAGACAAAATTTATAGGATTTGAGGAAGAAAAGGTCGATAATCTTGAATTTTAACTAAGCTTTGCTTTTTAATTTTTCGTAACAAAATAACATAGTTGCTTTTTCTAAAATAAATTTTAGGATTATCTAATTTTTTTCATATAAATCTATTTCTCGCAACATTCAATGTAAAAAGCTATAAAGGTAAGATAGCTAGAATTGAATAGTTTACAAGAAATTTTACACTTTAATTTGACACGTTTTTACATAAGCTATAAAATATCTCAAAATATTTTTCGATAATCTTACCTCAATATTTAATTATTAGACACATAATAATTTAATGTTTCTTCAACATCAATATCCTATAAATTTTATTATAATCGGTCAAACAGATATGAGTGATAAGCTTGTTAAGGCTTATGTGGGTCATCCTGTGTATACATACTTATATATAGAAATTGTATAAACTATATTGTACAGTAATATATACATTTTTAGCTATGATTATTATATATATAGTAGAATAATATAGAATATTGTTAATTGATATCTGCAAATTTTATTTATTGATTGAATTTATTATTATGTTGTTATAATATGTAGCAATTATTGTTACACATCACGTAAAAATTTTGTTTTTTTTTAAATTCATTATTTTAAATAATTTTTTTTGTTAAACATGTTTTTTATAGGACATAAATATCATGACATTTGCGATATAAGAAAAAAGAAATAACTTTGAAAACAACTAGAAAACAAATTACTATTTTAAGATATGAAAAATTAATTTTTTTGTTGTACTTTTTTTTATACGCATATATATTTCGAATTTTCCTCTACACTTTCCATACACTTTTCTTAACCACTCTTTATCATTATTTAATATTATTAGTATATGTTTTAAACTTTAAACGTAAGCGTTGTTATTATAATTTTTATATCTTGATACACAAAACATTTAATAATATTATATAAAGTAGAGAAAAATATACACATGTAATATATATAATTATGTATAGTAATAAGATGTATGAGTAAAAATATTTTTAAGCCCTACTCTTTTGCGCACTTTTTTCCTGCGAGTAATAAATTTATATTCATAATTATATCGTGTTTCTATCACATGATTTATCATTTTATTATTTTTATAATATATTTATAGTATATTTATCATTTGTTATTTTATTTGACAGAATTATATAGTGTATACAGGCGCCAATATACACACACATAATATATGTATGTGTGTATATTTGTATTATTAAATATGCATTGAAATAATAATATATAAATAATTGATACATAATAAATTATGTGAAAAATGGTCTGATCTTTTAAACTTCCCACGATAACTGCTTCGGAATTCTTCAACTTCGCTACTCCAGCGAATACACGCGATTTATTTTTTAAAAACTAGCTATTCGATTTATGCACCGTTTTCTTTCCTGATTATGATTTTCGATGAATAACTTTTTAACTCATCACCTGGGAAATTAGGAATTATTTTTTATTTCTGAACGACGATGAATCCCTACCAAAATCGCTTGGCAATTGGTATCCGTCCTTTTCACTCGTTCCGTAAGTTCATCTTCTGGTTGCAAAACACATTATTTACAAATAAATAAAAATTAATAATCTTTATAAAGAACCAAAAAATATTTTTAATAAATTCCTAGCGATTAAAATATCATTATTTTGTATTTTTTATATGTATTACTTTAATTATCGTTTAATATTAACAAAAACATATGTTATTTTTTTAAATAAAAATATTTTATATTATTATAATTTAATTCTTTATTTGTTTTCAACGTTTATGAACATTTTAAAAATATCTTTTGGGTTATTTGGGCTATTTTAGCATCATTCAATTCTTTTGTCTTCTATTATTATTATTATATATTTATTATATATTTATATTCTATTATTATTATTATATATGTAGGGTTGAGAGAGAAAGAGAGTGTGTGTGTGTGTGTGTGTGTGGAATGAGAGAAAGAGAGAGATAGAGAGAAAGAGAGAGAGAGAGAGAGAGAGAGAGAGAATGTGTGGGAACGATTTTCGTTCGGCGCGTGTCAGCTAACAAGTGCGACATAAAATGAAGACAAAACGCAGAACGCAGTGTGTGCCTTTGGAATAAGAGTCGAGTGTTTGAAAAAGTATGCATGAAGGCAAAGTGTGGTCAGAGCGCGTGCCGAGAGCATCAAACCGAGTGAATCTCCTCTGTATATCCATATCAATAAACCGCTTATTAACACACTTAATTTATCTCATGCTTTATCCCACATATATATATAAAATAATAATAAAAGAAGTGAATGATGCTAAAATAGCCCAGGTTGTATTGTAACATGTGGGACTTCAGGGATGGATAGGGGACACACCAACAATGAAAAAAATTCATATTAACATGTGTCCTATTTGACCTTGTTACAAAGTTACAGGACGTTTAATTATTTAAATAACCGATAAATTCCTGGTGGCACATAATATTAATATTACATAAAATTAGATCAGCATACTTATTTTTCATTAAAAAAAATAAAATAGAAAATAATAAAGAAAAATAGAAAACAATAAAATAATTAAAGGGTTAATTTTAAAATTTTAAAATTGTTCTATTATAGGAATAAAAAATAGACTTATTATAAATATGTATTTATACATATACAATTGTAGTTATAAAATTATATTTTTTAAATTATTTTAAATAAGACATTCCCCTTTTAACTACACAAGGTATTTCTCGATAACATCGGAAAGTCCTTTGTGTATGAAACATGTGTTTGAAATACACATATTATTTTCGTCAAGTGATTACATATGTAAACCATGATACATAAAATTAATAATATATTAATTTCTATTCTGCTTATTTATATTTTTTGAAAAATATGCTCCGCTAAATTCAATAATCAACTGTACCGCAACAGTTTAATTGTATATTTTCGGAAAATAGTTTTATTGAAAAAATATATTTATGTGTGTGTGTGTGTGTGTGTGTGTGTGTGTATAAATTATTTTCTCGATATTATATTAATTATATTATATTAATTATATTAAGTTAAACATGTGTACTTTTTTCCGATTTTGTTCGTTTCCTATGTTCTATTCTTTATATTCTCTTATATATCATATCTATCTTTTTATATTTATTTTATGTTTATTTTTTCTATAACTATTCTCTGTTATATCTATCATATTTTTTGAAAATGTACAAAATTTTCTTTAATATATTATATTAAAATAATTATTACATTTACATATGTATATATACATGTAATATTATTTTATTTGTATATAATTTTTATTTAATATATAATATTTGATATATTTAATATAGTATTTCATTTAATTTAAAAGTATATATATATATATATATATATATTCTAATAAAATATTTTTTACCATTTCCTTTTGACGGAAGAGATCACCGCTTTCTTTCCACAGAGCAACAAACGATGTGTGAGCATGTACGATGTTTATTTACGAATTGATAAAATGTTACACATGCTATATATATTAGAATATTATATTATTTATTAGAAAATATTATTAATGTATGTTCTATTTATATTTCTTATATTTTACATCTATCTTTTTATATCTATCTTTTTATATTTATTCCTTAAGGGAAAAACATATATGTTTGCCATTTATTTATTTTTATCATTTATACTCTATCTTTTATTTTTTCAAAGTAATTTTTATTATTTATTCTCTATATTTTATTTTTCAAATGAGTTTATATCTTTTATATACAAAATAAATTGTAATTAGGAGATTTATTTTATTTATTTATTTATTTAATTTTTGACAAGATTGAAGAGTTATTTTATTTTACATGTAAATTTTACAAGTTTTTACGCGAAACGCGTAAAACGCATTTTCTGATAAACGGATCGGGCCGCTGACATATGATTCTCGAGGCTATAGCTCGAGAAGGAAGGAGACAGTAGATAGTATGTTTGCATTCTTCTATTGTCCGAATGTAGCCTAGCGCCGTTCGTAGACGGTTTCCCTTTCCTTCTCTGCGCGACCGTGTCGAGTGTGCAGGAGCTCATTTCTAGCAGTACTGCTCTTGAGGCTATAAGATCACAATTTGACTGTTTATACTTGTGATATTAAACCTATAGTTGTGAGTTCAACAAATAGAGTAAGACATTAATTAAATATTCAATAAAATATTTCACTTATACATTTCTTTTTCTTTGAATATATACATATAGAGTAAGAATGTGTGGAATAACAACCGACTATAATTTTATTTCTTAAAAGAAACATTTCTATTTTTAATTAAATATATTTCTTTATTGCAAATACTATTTTCATTCCTTGTATATGCCAGCTAACAAGATATTTAGACATGTAACAGCATAATTTGACTATCTTCACATACAGAAAATATAAAATATAGACAACTTTTTTGACGTCATAAAGTATGTGTATGTTCTACCTTTCATTGTAGCTATAAAATTATCTCAAAAATATTTAATACTATTCATATTGTTTTGAAACAAAATTTTTTATATACTCTAAGAAAAGTTATATAAATAGAATACGATAATTTAAATATGTATAACAAATAAGAATGTGCGATAGATTACTATTTTATTCGAATAATATATTTATTTCAAGACAAATGCTAACAAAGTTATTTTTAACAATTTTATGTTAAAAGTTTCATCCGAATAATTATATCAACAAAATTTTTAATGAATTTAATATCGGTTTATTATTCGGTTATTTTTCGTTCGACTTTAATACATCACTCTCTTAAGGTTGAAAGAAACAAACACACTTTGAAAGTAACATGTTAGTAAATACACAAAGTTCATCACGTAGAGAAGTCAGTTGCCATAAAGCGCAAAACATAAAAATATATTAGAAGAAATCTTAAAAGTAATTGAATTTCGGAGAAATAAAAACTATAATTAATTTGTTTTTCCCTTTCCAAAATTATCTAAAGTACGTCCTTCAATAAGTTTATATTTTTAAATTTTATCATATTTATATTTGTATTTAACATTACGTTTGTATATATTTCTTGTATATATATTTCTAATAACAGAAATGATTTATGTAGATACCTGAAAGAAATTTAACATGAGATTATTAAAATTATTATTGAGTAGTAGTATAATATATATTGCCACAATAGCAATGGAGGATCCTATCGATAAAGAATCGAATATCATGCAGTGGAATACATTACGTTACAATTTGTTAGACAATATATGTCCATTGCATTATAATATAAAGTTAAATTTCACCTACTCTCACTTGTCGAGTGAATATGTAATCACTGTTTATATCACAAATTCAACACAATTTATATATTTTTATCTATCGAATTCAATAATAGAATCGATAGATTTAACGAGAATGATATTAAAGCAAATTCATAGTGGAAAGATTTATGAATTTGTAACAAGAAGGAATCTTTATGATATCAATATTGTCCTCTACCATTACAATGCTATCATCTTGCCAGGAATATACAATCTGCATATATGGTCCAAAATTCCGATTAATGTAGTAAGAGAGTCTTTCGGAATTCCGTATATAAACGAAAATGGAGATAAAGAGTAAGTAGAAGAATATATTAAAATATCAAAAACAAATTGTGTATATTTTTGCATTTACGCTTATAATTGTCTAACATTAGTTATTATTTACAAATGAAAATTTTAATATGTAACAGGTTATTAATCATAATCCAAACAAGAAAGCAGCAATTATTTCCGTTTTGGAACAAGCCAAAATTAAGAATTATTATTGATATTTCCATAAAGCATCATCAAAATTATAAAGTTTTGTCGAATATGCCGACAGAAGAATTGTCTGAACCGTTATACAATGAAACATGGACATATTTTAACGAAAGTGTGAATTCTATAAATAATATAGCATTTGTGATGTTTGATCGGATCGGATGTTTTCATCGGATCAATTTGACTGATACTATTAGCATGTGGTGTCGACCGCAATTGATACCGTACGTAAAATTTGCGTCATGTGTTATTAAAAGTATTACTATATACCTGAAAAATTATTGGAATAATTCGAAGAGATTCCTTGAGTGGACTATTGTTTTATCTGAGAGCAAAGTGGATCATATCGCAATCCCGAATTTACAAGATGAAGTCAAAGATATTTTGGGATTTGTCTTTCACAGGTAACATACACATAAGGTTAAAAATAGATATATATTATATAATAATTTAATAATAATTTAATAATAATTTAAATAAAAATTTATATTGATATATCTAAAATATTTCATACATTCTGCATACATATTGTATAATGATTTTTAGAGAAACAGATATTATGTATAACGAAGAATTGGATACTATAGCACGCAAAATAATAATTGCATCCTCAGTAGTACGTAGGATGATACAAAAATATGTTGGTAATCTGTTCGATCCATTTTGTTGGTTTCATGTATGGTTAAATGAAGGCTTTATTGTATATTTCCAAGCATATATTATCCATGAGGTAATTTTATGTTTAATTCTATTTTTAAAATGCAGTCAAAGTAATTAATAGTACAACAATGTATACAGATAATTTTTAAATATTTGTGTAAATTTTTTTGGATATTTTTTCAATTAAAAAATATGCTAATTCGAAGGTAAAACTTTAAAAAAAGACATCAGATTTGAATCGTCTTGGCCTTGTCATATGTTGTCAAGGTCACTGTCTCGCGTAACATTCGAAAGATTTTAGTCGTTGCTCGTTGTTTATTAAAAAGTTATTAACAAAAAGAATTTCCACGAATTATATGCAACATGCGATTATATGAATTCCTAAGCAATGTTGATTTGACTTTTAAGAAGATTAAGGTTATTTTAACTTTCTATGGGAAATGAGCTCCACTCCACATCACCCCATACTATCATATATAACACTATACGCGTCTGGCTCTTCTTTGTTGTGAAATTTAAATTTATGTAATTCGCATTGTTATTTATATAAAGCCTTTTAATTCTTAATTCTTGAAATTATTAAAGAGGAATTTCTAACCTAAAATTATTAAACAAAAATCTTATAAATTTATTATTTATGTAATTATAAGAACATTTACTTTTTTTAAATCATGACCATAGACTTATAATATATAGACCGCGCGTTCCTACTCTCATTGTTTCAGCAACGTCAAATTTTAGAAAGAGAGAGCTTATTTTTATGATAGTTTCTTCTTTGTCTAACAACGCGTGATGGGGAAAAGAAATCGATCAAGACATATGTCAAACGTAATGGCCATATTAAATTTTTGCCCCACTCTTGTCAATGATAGACGGAAAAATTAACACCATGAAAGCATGTTGTCTCCTTTTAAAATTTGTTCAACTTTTTAGCCAAACGCGAAGTCTAGGTATTATATTTCATGGTCTATGACCATGACACACTTAAATAAAAAAACATGCTTTGCAATAATGCTTTCAAACTTTATAATGTACAAAATATTATGTTTAGCAGCGTTTGATTATGATTTTTTATATTTGTCTTAACAGGTTCTTTTTCTCTATTAATTTTACTCGAATTTTACTTTTAGACTGTGCCAAATTTTCGGATGATGGATTTGTTTATAGTTCAAATTCAACATGAATTACTTGATCTCAATACTTATGTCAATTTAAGTTTTCCAGAAGACGATACTGGAAATTATTTACACACTTTTCTTTCTCGTGGTAAAGGTATGTACATATAACATTGAATTAATAAATAAATAAGTTTTAATTTAATATTATAAAGAAATCAGAAGAATCAATTATAAACAAAGTTATTTGTAATTCGCAATTTACTTATTTACTATTTATTTATATTATTTACTTGTTTATTATTATTTTATTATAATATTTTATTACAAATTAATTCTTGCTATGACAATAAGAAAATGATATTAAAAACTTAAGATCTTTCCTTATATTGTTTCAAATTATAACATGTTACAATTGCAAAAAATATGAAAAGACTTAAATATGATTTTGTATAATGATTTAATTTATTAAATTTAACTATATTTAATTATAAACAGATTCTTCCTAGACATATTCGAACAATTGTAATTACTGTACTTCAGAAACAGGCTTTATTTTTTGAATATATAAATAGTTCATTAATGTCAATATTATTAAATTATTTTATTGTGCGGTAATTCATCTCATAAAGTTTATTTCTATTATAGTCTTTTTACCAGCATTTTGATTGAGAATATGTTCAATATCTTTCATAAAATATATTCCTTTTTTTTAAACGTCTATGGACATCATGGCACGTGTCATGATTATGCCTATAATGAACTAAATTGAATGCTATATCTACATAATAGAAGACTTTCTTTTTAGTCGCTTACATTTTTACATAAAGTTATAAATGAGTGCACTAATTGTTTTGATAACTTAATGTTACTCAATTAACATATTCTGAATGCATCTCAGTTGAGCTTGGGTGTTCCGTCGAAATACCTGTATATGATACATATATGGCTATTAATAGTTTGTCAACAAAAAGATATTCAGATAAGATTTGATTTTTTTTATTCAAACGCTCATTTCCTTTAAGTAACAGATTGATTCGATATCTTAGTTATATAGAATATATAAACAAAATAATTAAAAATTATCGTACATTTTTTATATTTGTTTTTACCTTTCTTTATTTTATTTTTTTCCGTTTTAATTTTTAATTTTGTTATATATGTTATATTTACTTCTCTTCTTTCTTATATCTTTTATTTTTTCATAATGTAATGCTATTACTATCACGACCAAAAAAATTTTAGGTAAATAAAATTTATCAAATTTATCTAATCGTTTATACTATCTGTTATAATTATATTTTTTGCTTATTTTTCATTGGAATATACTTAACATTTTTTAAACTTTTGTTAGATAGATTTAAATGCGCAAACATTGTCACCTAATCTTAATTTTAGATTTATGTAACGAACTTATAAGCAATGCACAATAGAAGCATTTCAAATATATTATAAATCATTTTTTAATTTGTATATCATTATAGGCTTCATCATATGGCGCATGTTAGAACGAATATTTTCGCGTAGTATATTTTCAAAAGCTATCAACATATATTTCAACAACCAGTGAGTATAATATATTGTAATGTAATGATGTAAATATATCATCGTAAAAAAGAAAACCGATATATATAATAAATTTGACAATCTTCTTTCATTATTGTTTAAAAGAGATATATATTTGAAGAGTCCCAGATTTACGCTGTTTCTTTTATTTATGAATGTTTCTCGAGTGAATTTTAACTTGAGTTTTTCTTAAGAAATAAAGTACATTTTAATCATTTTTAAATTACAAACTGTGTAATGCAAATTATGTAATATTTCAAATGTAAATTATAAAATATTTCAAAAACATACAAACGTATGGGTAGTATAAAATTAAAATTAAAATTAAAATTATGAAACCATTATTATTAATTATTTATTCAGTCAAGGTAAATTAGCTTTAATTATTAATAAAATTATAGATGTTATATTACAACGGGAAAAAAAAAATATATATATATATATATATATATATTTTTTTTTATATATTTTTCCATATATATATATATATATATACAGGGTGTATAAAAAGGTCGGAACCCTTGAATATTTCGAAAATATAAGTTTTATCAAAAATGTTTCAGACAAAAGTTGTAGGGTTTAAAAGTTCTATTTATTGGCAATATCATTTTGACCTTGAAGAGTCACTGGAAGGTCACGTGAAGGTCACTTCAATTTTTTAAATGGAACACCCTATATATTTTTGCATATTCTTGTAGCTTACCTCAGAGCTTTCCAAACATAATAAAGTATTTCTTCATTGAATACTTTTCGAGTTATGAGGCTTGAAATAATTTCTTAATTTTACATAAACCATAAAATATCTAGTAAAATATTCATTTTTCGATTATCTTACCTTAATACTTTTATGTACAAAATAATGAGAGGAATCAATTGGTGTAAAGAAAACATATAGTTGTTTTAAGAAAAAATATGGAATTGTTAATTGCAAATTCCATATTTTTTCTTAAAATATGGATAAAATATGGATTTTTATTTAAGAATTAAAAAAATATAAAGTTTTTTTTTTTTTAATATTATTTAATGTTAAATCTTACAGACATGCTAAGCCTTTGGAAACAACTTCTGATAATTTATGGAATATTATGCAAACCATTGTAGATGAATTAGATTATAAGTATCAGTTTAATGTAAAAAGCATGGTACATTCGTGGGTTATGCAGAAATGTTTTCCCATATTGGAGGTGACGCGAAATTATTCTAATAATATTGTAACCATATCAGCACAATTTCATAACAAGTTGGATGAGAAACAATATTATATACCTATTTCGTATACTACGGAATCGGAGTCCAATTTTATCATAACTTGGTCAAATATTTGGTTAACACCATCGAAATCAAAAATTGAATTCGAATTTGTTGAGAAAGATCAATGGATCATTTTAAACTTACAACAAGCTGGTAAAAAATGAATGATAAACTTTTTTATTATCTATCATATTGTATGTATTATTTCAACATTGTGACTATAGTCAAACCAATTTAAGTTCAAACAAAATTTCTAGCATTAAAATTTTTCAAAATTATTGAATTATCATATGTAAGGTTTTAATTAAAAATAATGAAGAAACATATCAAATCTAACACACAGACATATAAAAATAGAAAAGAAAAACATCTTTAAATATAATAATACATTTAATATCGAAATGTTTTGAACATTTTAAAATATGTTAAATCAATATATGTCATTTCAATATCTAATAATCGATTAAAGCAATTTGTTTTATGATAGGATACTATCGCGTCAATTATGATACCGAGAATTGGCAAAAAATTGCGCAATACTTAAATTCTGAAGAATATAAAAATATACATGTTCTCAATCGAGCGCAAATTATCGATGACGCCTTCCATTTTGCGAAAGAGAAGAAACTTGAAATCTCCGTATTTTGGAAACTCGTTAATTATTTGCAAAAGGAGGAAGATTATATTGCATGGTATCCTATGATCAAAGCATTTGAATTTATTTCAAATATTGTAGCATTCTTTGAATTTTATCCTGAATTCAAGGTAAATATAAAATCAAGAAGTTTTCTGTTAAGCCAATGCATAATGAATATCATAATTGTAATTTCATATATCATAATGAAATAATTCTTTAAAAAAATTAGATTCATATAGAGAATTGAAAAGATAAACTTAATTATATAACTCCTTCCTCGCCAGAAAAATAAAAAAACTTAATTTCAAAAGACGCTTATGTTTTTAAATTTAATAATTATATTTTTTAAATATTTGAACTTTTTGAATCGCTATATTATTGTAATATTAATATTGAAATAAGTAATATTGAATAATAGTGAAATTTATAGTATAATTTATAGTATAAATGATATAATTTATATTTAATTTTGGAAAATTATAGAATATAATTACAATTATTTGCTTTATATTAATTTTCTTCCGTTATAAAATATTTGTGGCGATATTAAAAATTTCATAAAATATTTTATACAATTGACTTAAATTTTTAATTTTATCACATTCTATATAGCACATATTAATCTATTTGTAAATGTCTGTTTTATAAAATATAAATATTTACAAATTTGAAATTTTTAAAACCGATATTTGTGCGTGACATGTACATTTAAAACATATTTGTATATAACACAAAATATCGAAAAAAGGATCATATTGCAAATTCATCGATTAATACACCAATGTATACAAAGCAATATACATGTTAATAATGCATGTATTTAGATGATATAAAATATGTAAATAATTATTCAAATAAATAATCCGTAATATATTTGGAAATTGTAATAGTTCAAGCTATAAAGTTTCATATACTTATTAAAACAAAATTATCAATTTAAAATATGTATATTTGCACATATATTATATTTATTCTTGTAAATTGTAGGAAAAAAATAAAGAAATACTTTTTTAGAAAGTGCAAAATCCGCTTAAATTAGAATGGATTCTGTTCAAAGGAAATAGCAATAATAATCATGCTGAATTTTTAAAGCAAGAACTCGCCAAATGGCAATGTGTTATGTATCTCCCATGTAAAGAAGAGGCATATGAACAATTGCAATGGCATCTATATCGAAAAGAAAATAAGTAATTCTTCTTATAATACTTGTTTTTATAGGGATATATTTGATATGTGTATGTTTGTGAAATTAATTATGATTTACGTCAAAAATTATTTTTGTAACACTAGAACACTTAGCACAGTTTTACTAGAATTTTTTTTTCTTTTCTGCATTTTTTTTTGTAGAATTTCTCCTGGATGGAAGAAATGGGTATTTTGTAATGGTTTGAAAAAGAAAACAGATCATCTTACATGGAAAAAATGTTTTTATTTGTCCATAGAAAAAATTGATTATACAATTTCAGAATGCTTAGCTTACAATGAAAATAGTGAAATCATAGTTAATTATTTAAAGGAAAAATTACCAGATAGGTTTGAGCAAATTTTTGAGACCAATCTCAAAATATCTTATGATGAATCCAAATCGAGAGAGCGGGTTGAAACTCTAATTGCTAATATTTTTCTTTTTACTCTTGCCAGAAATACTAAATATATGCTCAAAATCATATTAAATAATTTCAAAAACTTTACATATTATTACCGGTAATGATGTTTTATAATTAAAAATACATAGATACGAAAATTTATTGTACATATTAATCAAAAATGTATTATTTTGTTCTTACAGGATTGTCAATAAGATGGCGGTATTAACTGTTATAATTAACAATGTGTATTCTGAGGAACAATTGAACGAAGTAATTTTATTAAATCAAAGTTTGATATTTAATTAATAATTTATTATAAAATATATTACGTTAATTTTTATTATAAAATATATTTTTTACAATATGTTGTTTCGAGATCGATGTTACAAACACTTTTGGTGGATAGAAGTGCTAAAATTGAATATTTTTTGATAATAAACTTAAGTTCGCAAATTCATTCATAATTTTAACGTGACGATCTAAATATAATATTTTCATATTGTTCAGAGATGATAAATTTTTGATAGAATCAATAGAAACATATTCCGACGTTGCAAATGCATACAACGATTATTGACAAATTAGCTCATGTTGAGCAATTGTTGTCTGAAATATTTTTTAAAATAAGGAACAAAACAATAATTTGAAAATAAGTATACAACAAAACACTTCTATTGCGCTTCTTTTGCCGCTCAATCAGTGCATAGGAAAATAGGTCCCATAAGTCGACTAGTCCACAGCTCGTACAGGATTCTGCTACACACCTACCAGTAGCGTTCGATAGGTTGTTTTCATCAAGACGCTAGACTGAAAGTATTATTTTTTTATTTGCTATCGTTTTGAAATTAAAATAAATTTGCGAATACAAGTTTATCAAAAAGTGTTCAATATTAGCTCCGGTACCTGCCATAAAAGTTTGTAACAACGAATAAAACACACAATTTGTTATACATTTCATATACAATCTTCTACATATTTTGTTTTATAATTCTGTCAATAATAAAACTTTGATTGTATAATAATGCAATATTAAACATTTATAAAATTATTTATTGTAAATTTAATGATAACTTAAAATTATCTTTTTTAGATTAAAAAATTCATTAAAAAGGAGGAATTCATTAAAAAATCAATTCTCTCGGATGTTGAACGTAAAATAGATACACGCAGGTCAGAGATCGAAAAACAGACAATATTTCTTCAATCCTTATTCATCAATTAAAAACATAAAGATCTAGAACGATATAATATTTAGAAACTGAAAATGTAATTGTTTTAAGATATATGAATTGTTTTAAGATATATGAATTGTATGTAATCACTATTATATATGTTAATCACTATTTTCATTGTTAATAATTCTTTAGTTGTTTTTAATTATACTTTAAATAATTTTTAAATATGTTTGTGTTTTTAAAAGATATAATATTTATATAAATATAATGTTTATATAATTCATATAAATATTATATTTATATATTTATTTAATATTTAATATTCATATAATTTATATAAATATAATCACGAATTATATTTACGTAATATTTGTTATAAATACACACACACACACATATATTTATAGTATGTATTTATAATATTATGTAGTTATAATAAATAAATATATATATATATATATATATATGTATTTATCATAAATATTATATACATATATGTATATATATATATATATATTGTGTATATATACAGGGTATATATATATATATATATATGGATACATTTATAATATTTATATATATATGGATTCATTAACTTAATATTCTTAAATGTATATGTTTACTTAACATTATAATTCGGATGTATTAATTAAATTTACCAAGTATGTATATTAAATTTAAAATATATAGATGGAATATAAAACGATATGAACAATGCTTTTTATTTATTTTATATTCTAAACTTTGTTAAATTAAATTCTGGAATTCTGAAAGAAACTAAAGATATATAAAATATAATATATAAAATACAAAATATTATATATCGAGTGTACACGCGATTTCTCAATTAATTTTTTCTTGCAAACGTTCCAGAAAGATGATCGTTATAAATAAAAACTTTAAATATGAAAAAGGTATACGCAAAATGTATACAAAAAAAAACAGAATATAAAAACAAATATATAATATATGTATTAATTTTTAACGATAAAATATAGTAAATAAGTAAAATATTTCTATGTTATATACGTATATAGTAAAGATGTGCGTAAAAAATTTAAATTTTGAATGCGCGCAGGCGCGCGCACACATACACACACACACACACACACACACACACACACACACACATACACACACACACAATGTATCTTATATATTTAGTATCAGGTATGCCAATAGTGCTGTCAGTTTATAACAGTCTTTTGAAGCGATAAGATTGCTGTTGAATGTTTATTTGGAATTAAACTTAACTTAAACGTTTGGTTTAACAAGTAGGGTAAGACTTTAAATAAATTTACAATAAAATATTTATAAAGCTTTTTTTCTTTGAATGTGTATATATATATATATATATATATATATATATATATATATAATACATTGAATAATAAGCTATTTTATTTCTTAAAAAGGACATTCTTTTTCAATTTTCAAAAGACATTTCTATATTGCTTTTATTACTTATATCTTTTGTAAATCATATAGCTAATAAAAAGATATTAAAAGAAGATATTAAAATATTAATATTGTAATAATATTATTTAATCATATTTTGATATAGAAAATATGAAATCTAAGTCTATTTATTAACGTATTTATGTATTTATTGAAGTATTTATAAGACGTTACAATATTATGTGCGTTTAATTTTACACACACCATAGTTATAAAATTATATTAAAAATATTTAATATTATCTGTATTTCGTATTTAAAATATTTTTTCATAATGAATGCCTAAAGCTAATGTTCTCTCCTAATGTTACTTAAACAGGACCTTTTTAATTAAATATGTAATAAACGTGAATGACGAACGAGCAGTAGATTAATATTTTGTTCCAAAAATGAGTGTGACATGACATATACTAATATCGTTTTTTTTTTTAACATTTTTTCATATTTGATCTCAATTGTTATATCAACTAAGTTTTAAATAAATTTGGATTTGATATATGTTTATTATTCGTCTGTTTTTAATACATCTCTCTTAAGGTTAGAAGGGACATACGTATAAACTTTGAAGATAACATGTTAGTAATCATACAATCCATTTATAATATATTCAGCTATTGAAAATATCCCTCCATTTCTCATACGCTTTAATGCTTGTATAAATTTAACATGTATATGTAAGCAAGAGATTAAGGTTTTTAAAACTTGTTATATATACAAGAATGCTGCAATATGAAAGAACGGAGAAATACGTAATTGCACTGGCGGAAATCTTAAAGATGAAATTAAACTTGATAATTGTTTATTCACTTTGTTTGTTCTTTCGTTCAATTATTTAAATATGTTCTTTATATTTTCCAATATTCATTTCAAAGAAAAATCTAACATATCTAACATAACATTTCATTTAGTTATAATTACTTGTTAACAATTTCTTTCATTTGTCGATAAATTGTATTGTTTTTATCTTTCTTTATATTAATCTTACTTTCTTAGGAAAATTAATATAAATTCTCTTGAAGACTTTTTCAAAAGTCAATTGAATTGCATAATTTTTTACCTTGTTTCTAATAAGGAAACGTTTTTTATAGGTATCCGAGTGAAATTTAACATGATATTTATAAAACTATTATTAAGTAGTAGTCTCATATACGTTGCTACAGTGACAACAATAATTTCTACTGATGAAATGTCAGAAAGCTCACGACGCAGTGCATTAATCGATAAATTATCAACTAATATAATTCCATTACATTATAACATGAAGTTAAGATTAGTCAACGATTTCATTTGCCATTGCACAATTACTATTTATATTATTCATGCAATACAAAATATAAGTTTTCATATGCTGGATCCAAGAAATAATGTAAGGACGTGGAAATTAACGCAAAATAACAGTGAAATGATTTGTAAAAACTATTCAACAAATTATTATGGTGAAAACGATACAGTCGTGTTCAATTGCGAAAATGTCTTGTTGCCTGGAATATACAATCTATACATAAGAGTTGAAATTCCAATTAATATCGTAAAAGACTCTTTTGGAACATCGTACATAAACGGAGATCAAGTGTAAGTAAAAGAATATATGAAATAGTATAAAATGATATTAAAATATTAAAAACAATTTGCATTTTACACATTCTACGTTTATAATTGTCTAAAGTTAATAATTCTTTAAGCATATCATTAAAATGTGGCAGGTCGTTAATCACAACAGGTATCCAATCAAAACAACAGCAAATATTTCCGTTTTGGAATAAGCCTGAATTAAGAATTACTTTTGATATTTCCATAGCGCATTATCAAAAGTACACAGCTTTGTCAAATATGCCGATACGAGAATCTTTACCTCTGATAGAGCGTAATAAAGTGTGGACATTTTTTAACAGAACTGCTTTAATCTCTATAGATAATGTAGCATTTATGGTATTTGATTTTCATCGGATTAACTTGACTGAGACTGTTAGCATGTGGTGCAGACCGCAACTGATACTGCATGTAAAATTTGCGTCATATGTTATTAAAAATATCACTATGTACTTGGAAAATTATTGGAATAATTCAGAAGAAGTCGTTGAAGGGATCTTTGTTTCATCTAAGAGTAAAGTGGATCATGTCGCAATCTCGAATTTACAAGACGAAGTCAAAGATATCTTTGGATTCGTCTTTTACAGGTAGTGTATGTAATTAAAAATAGATATATATTCTCTAATAAATTAAGGTATATAATTACAAAATTTATAATAATTCATATTATTATCCAAAATTTTTCATACATTTATACAGTATACATATATTAGTATAATGATTTTTAGAGAAACATCTATTATGTATAATGAAGAATTGGATACTGCCGCACGCAAAATAATAATTGCATCTTCAGTAGCACGTAGGATGATACAAAAATATATTGGCAATCTGTTGTGTCCATATTATTGGTTTCAATTATGGTTAAACGAAGGTTTTGCTATATTTTTCCAAACAAATATTATCGATAAGGTTATTTTATTCTTTAAACATAAAGAAAATATGATTGTTCAAATTTTTTAAGTTTTCATACTACACAAAGAAATTTAATAAAAAGTGAGGAATGTATGTGTTCACATTTAAATTATTGAGGAAAGAACAAACATTATTTTTAACACAAGCATTTAATAAAGCCAATTTGTATATATACCTCAAATCTTTTATTTTTTAGTAATTATAAATTGATTATATTGAATTGCATTTAGGCTTTACCAAATTCCCGGATGATGGATTTATTTGTAGTTCAAATTCAACACGAGTTATTGGATTTAAACCCTTATTTTGTTATTAATTGTGCTGTAGATCGTAATAATTACCTGGAAAGTTATTTATTTCCTTCTCTTTCTCATTTCAAAGGTATGTAAATACATTGAATAAATAAACCTGTAAGTTAATTTCCTAAATAGTTAAAAATGTAAATTATAAACAAATATATTTGTAATTTAACTTTAATATTATTATCATATTTTATTTTATTCTTTGCAGTGACAGTATCAAAGAAACATGTAAAACTGAAAACTAGCTTCTCTTTTTTATACAATTTTTGTATAATTACGTAATATAATATAATAATTTTTTAAATTATAATTATAAATATCTATCTGCTACTGCAAAATATCATAAAAGAAATATAAAACTTTTTTTATGATAGCCTAATTTTTATTATTTATCCATATGTTTAATCATTCACTATATACTTGTTACAATTAGATACAAACTTTGTCACAAATTTAGTTTTAATTAAATATATATAAAAACTTTCGCATTACAAAAAGTATTTTAAATTATAACATATTAAATCACTTTTTTTAATTTCAATAATCGTAGGCTCTATTATATGGCGTCTCTTAGGACGAATATTGTCGCATAGTCAATTTTCAGAAGCTCTCAACATATATTTCAATGAGTCAGACATTCAGTGAGTATTATATTATAATGTAATATAATATACGTATACAGGGTGTCCCATTTTGAAATACGCACCTAAATAACTTTTTTATTTTTAATTTTAGAAAAAGATGTTTCAGACAAAAGTTGTATGATTTTTAGGGGGACATAAGATGGTGCCATTAGTTTGATCTTGAAGAGTCATATGAAGGTTACGTGAAGGTCATTTTGAATTTCTTAAATAGAACGTCCCATATATTTTTGCATATTCTTGTAGCTTATTTCGAGAGCTTTCCAAAACACTATAAATAAACATTTTTTCATCAAGTACTTTTTGAGTTATGAGGCTTGAAATCATTTCTTAATTTTGCATAAATCATAAAATATCTTGTAAAATATTCATTTCTCGATTATCTTATCTTAATACTTTTATGTATCAAATAATAAGAGAAATCGATCGGTGTAAAGAAAACACATAGTTGTTTTAAAAAAAAAATATCTAATTTGCAATTAACAATTACATATTTTTTCTTAAAAATAACTATGTGTTTTCTTTACACCAATTGATTCCTCTCATTATTTTGTACATAAAAGTATTAAGATAAGATCGAAAAATGAATATTTTACAAGATGTTTTATGATTTATGTAAAATTAAGAAATGATTTCAAGCCTCATAACTCAAAAAGTACTAGATGAAAAATGTTCATTTATAATGCTTTGGAATGATATCGAGATAAGCTACAAGAATATGTAAAAATATATAGGGTGTTCCATTTGAGAAATGACCTTCACATAACCTTCATGTGACTCTTCAAGGTCAAAGCAATGGCGCCATCTTATGTTGCCTTAGAAATCATACAACTTTGTCTGAAACATCTTTTCTTAAAATTAAAAATAAGAAAGTTATTTAGGTGCGTAATTTGAAACGGGACAGCCTGTATATATTGTCCAGATAGAAAAAAATCTCTAAATATACATTTATTAAGTTTGACAATTTACATCCTTTTATTGTTTAAAAATATGGTAAATGTTTACTTTAGGTTACAAGCTCCAAAAATTTTTATTTTTACATATGTTTTAGAGGATACATTTCTAAATAATACACCGTTTGAATTTTGCGACGGTCTCTCTTCGTTCATGAGATATGCACTTTTGAAATTTCATCGTTTTATGTCATCTTTTCATTATCCTATTTATATGTTTACATTTCTTGTTTACATTTGCTCATCATGGTTTCATATTATATTTTACTTGTACGTTTATATTTTTTTTATTACGTTTGCTTATTGTTGCTTCCATGTCGCTAACATATAGAATTATTGTTTAGTTTCGCTAGAAATCTAGAAGCCAGCGTAGCAAATTGAAGCTGTACGAATTTCTAACCATTACAGAAAAAAAGATAAATTTACCGATTATCTATTTCAACATCGCGTTTACCTAAATTTTTAATAAATGTTTGTATATAACTTCCTTCGTTTTGCAAAGTATGGATATCATATGTTCCACGACGTATGTATGTATGTAAGAATAAAAATTTTTTGAGCTGTGTAACATAAAGTAAACATTTACCAAAAATATGAATTTTAAGAGTCACATTTATATCCTGTTATTATATGTATATTTATAAATTTTTCTCGAATAAATTTCTATTCAAGTTTTTCATAGTAAATAAATAGAGATTGATCGTTTCCGAATTATAAACAATTCACAAACTGAGCAATCTTTGGAGAACTAACTTTTACCAACATGCGGATAATACAAAAATAACTTTAATTTATGTAATAAAATTTAAAATAATTATTTGTACATATTAAAATTTTATTGCAAAGTTTACTATTTCTGTGTTAGTTATACTTTAATTATATATATAAAAGAACAAAGATAAATTATGGAAATTGTTATTTTCTTTTTTATGATGCTGATTATATATAATGTTTAACATTATTAACATTATGTTAAATGTTATAGTCATTCTGGGTATATGGAAAGAAATGCTGATAATTTATGGAATGCCATGCAAAGTATCATAGATAAATGGGATTCCGAGTATCAATTTAATGTGAAAAACATAGTATATTCGTTGGCCATGCAGAGATGTTTTCCCATATTGGATGTGATGCGAAATTATTCTAATAATATTCTAACTATATCAGCACAATTTTACAACAAGTTGGATGAGAAACAATATTATATACCTATTACGTATACTACGGAATCGGAGTCCAATTTTACCGAAACTTGGTCAAATATTTGGTTAACACAATCGAAATCAAAAATTAAACTTTTTTTTAAGGAAGATACATGGAGAGATCAATGGATTATTTTAAATTTACAACAAGCTGGTAAAAATTATAAATTTATATTTTATTTGCCTATATATATATACATATATATCGATTCCTCACAACATTCCGCTTCCAAAAGATTATAGGAGGATTATAGGAGGAAAGATTATAAGATAGCTAAAAATTTAACAATTTATGTGATATTTCAAATTAATAAAGGATTACTTTAAGTTGACAAAATTTTACATAAATCGTAAAAAATGTCTCGTAAAATATTTATTTGTCGACTATTTTATAATTTTTCGATTATTTTGCTAATACTTTTATTATTTATCATATATTGTGTATAATTGTCTATAATTTCAACATTGTGATAGCAGTCAAATGAATTTAAGTTTAAAATTTCTTACACATTAAAGTTTGTCAAAATCATTAAATTATCATTATTATAAATAAGATTTTACTTAAAAATAATAAAAAAACATATCAAATGTAACACACACACACACACACACACACACACACACACACACACACACACACACACACACACACACACACACACACACACACACACACACAAACACACACACACACAAACACACACACACACACACACACACACACACACACACACACACACACACACACACAAACAGAAACATTTTTAAATATAATAATACATTTAATATCGAAATATCTTTAACATCTCGAAATATGTTGAATCAATACTTGTAATTTTAAAATATCTAATAATTGACAAAGAAATTTATATTAAAATAGGATACTATCGTATCAATTATGATTCCGAGAATTGGCGAAAAATTGCGCGATATTTAAATTCTGAGGAATACAAAAATATACATGTTCTGAATCGAGCGCAAATTATCGATGACGCATTCCATCTTACAATAGAGAAGCAACTTGATTTCTCTATATTTTGGGAACTCACTAATTACTTAAAAAACGAAAAAGATTATATAGCATGGTATCCTATGATCAAAGCTTTGGAATATATGTCGAATATTTTCGTACTCTTAAAATTTTATTCTGAATTCCAGGTAAACACAATAATAAATTTTACCAAATTTTCTATTAAGTCAATGCATAATACATATTGTAATTTCATACATTATAATAGTGAAATAATTCTTAAAAAATTAGATACATGTAGAGAATTGAAAAAATGAATTTATTTATATAATATTTTAATTTACATTTTATGTACAAAAGTTATGGAATTTATATTTTAATTTATATTTTTATTTTAATTTTTTTTTATGTATAAAATAAAAATAATCGAAACATAAATATTTTATTAGATATTGTATGATTTATCTAAAAATTAAGACATTATTTCACGCCTCATAACTCGAAAAGTACTCGACGAAAAAATACTTTATTATAGTGTTTTGAAAAGCTTTCGAGGCTACAAGAGCTTCTCTTTGGGAACAGATTGCCTGGACACTCTGTATATGTCTGTGTATGTCAATAATAAATATATTTAGATGTGATATAAATTTTTCGTATCAGTATTCAAATAAATGACTGTTTAACCCTTTCGTACCTCCCAAAAGAGATATGTTTTATATGATGACAGTTTATAGGTTTTGGGCGTGCAGATTCTAAATTTACCATCCAAATTTAAATTCAAAATGGCAGATTCAAGATGGCGATTATCAAAAGCTTAAATATCAATATATTTAAAATATAATCTTAGGTTTTATTTTTTTAAATATATATTACGTTTTGTCCTGAATATACACATGTTCGATTCGCATTATTATACACACTAGCATTATTATAAACTTTTTTTTGCAAGCGGCGCATCTGCCGCGAGACTTGAATGCTCGTCGCACACATCGTTTTACTTTGATTACACATATAAAATATTATAATATTTATCATAACAAAGTTGTAATCACATTTTAATAAAACTTTAAGTTTATAATTAGCGCATAAATTCTAGGATATTTCGACTAATATATGGTTAAGTTTCATTCTTTAGTATAATTTTTCGTAAAGTTTAGATAACTGTATCTTATTATAAACATTACATTTCAAAGTGCGCGATTTTTTCATATGTAGCTTGAATCTTTTTTTTTAAAACAAGCCTAGATAATAGTCGATAGGATTATTTGTTTAAAAGTTATGATTTTTTTCATAGATAGGACATATATGTTCCGCAGGCTTAAGTTAAAATAAAAAGAGTTAATTTAAATATTGTAGTATATATGTAGTGGGTGCTATAAAATTTTATTAATATAAACACTTATTAAAATAAAATTTTCCAGTAAAAATACATATACATTTGTCCATATATCATATCTATTTCTATAAATAAAGTGAAAAAAATATAAAGATACTATTTTTTTGCTAAATTTTAGGAAAAGTTAAAGCTTGGCTTTGTTGGCGAATGGAAACTTGATTTGTGGCATAACGAAAATAACGCCGATGATTATTTTGTATGTTTAAAGCAGGAACTTACAAAGTGGAATTGTACTATAAATGACGATTTATGCAAAATATATGCTTTTCAACTGTTGCAATGGCATCTAAATAATTCTGAACATAAGTAATTATTTTTGTGATATTTGATTTCTTATAGACGTATTTCTTAAATTGTGCATATGTTAGAGAAATTAATCACTTATGTCAAACATTATTAATGTAATACTAGAGCAATTAGCATAATTTGATTAGAAGATATTCTTTTCTGAATTTCTGTAGATTTTTGCATGGACAGAAAAGATGGACATATTGTAATGGTTTGCGAGGGACAGATTCTTTATGGTATACAGTTTTTGATAATTACATATTAGAAATGGATCGTACAATTTTAGAATGTTTCGCTTACAGTGAAAATTCTGAAATTATAATTAATTATTTAGAGAAACTATTACCAGAAATTTATAGAAATTATTTTTCTAAACTACCATTTGATCAAGTTAATTCAACAGAAGCTCTAATGGTTAATATTTATCTTTCTACTATTGCGAGAAACGCCAAGCTCATGCTTAAAGATATATTAAATAACTTCCAAAAAATAAAATACAGGTATAATAACATTGCTTAAAGAACATATATTACACATACATATTACATATATTACACATACATATTACATATATTACACACAAACACAGATATATTACATACATAGGCATATGAAAATTCATTGAATTAATTATAATAAACATATTGTTTTGTTCTCGTAGTTTAGTCAATAGCAAGATTGCAACATTAATTGTTATAATTAACAATGTGTATTCTAAGGAACAATTAAACGAGGTAAATTTTAATGAATCAAAATTCCACACACTTATTATGTCTTATTATAAAACATATTTAAACATATTTAATTAAATTTTGTTATATTAAATTTACTTATCACTGATATTATAACACATTTTATAATCTTTATATAATCATTATATAATCTTCTATAATTCTATTTATAATGATACTTCGAATGTGTGATAATAAGGCAATTAAAATCATTTATTTCTGCCAATTTATTCCTGTCAAAATCTTTTTTAGATAGATGCATTCATCAGAAATGAAATTAGAGAATCTAGGTATTCCTCTGAAGATTTTGATTATTTTGAACGCAAGCTGGCAACACGGTGTTCGGAGATCGACAGTCAGATAAAATATTTTCAGTCCTTATTCAATTCTCATTGAAAAACTAGATTTATAAAATATCGAATTTTTTAGAAATATCAAAAATATATCATGTTTGAAATATATTGAAACATGATTCCAAATTTATTAATACGCACATACACACACACACACACACACACACACACACACACGCACGCACACACACACACACACACACACACACACACACACACATATATATATATATATATATATATACATATATTCATTTATATACATACATGTATGTGTGTACATATATGATATTAACTTAATTTAGATATACAACTTTCTATTAAATATTAAAATTTATAACATATATTAAAATATATCACATCATACTAGATAAATATTAAATTTGAAATATGTATAAGAAATAAAACTTATTATATATACAATATTATAAATAATACTTATTATATATAATACGTCTAATTGATATTTACTATTTCAATTTTAATTTAAACTGAGAATGAGAAGTAGATAAATAATTATGCTTTTCGAATCTTTAAATGGAGTTTGTATTCATGTATGTTTAAACGTAACATGAAAGTGTTAACGTTATAAAAATCTTAATTAAATAAATGTATTATTGATAGTGCACCCACTAGTGATTGTGTTTTTCGAAGTACCAGCCAAAATACTGATTCTACGCTAATAAATTCTGTTAAATTATGAATTATATTTATAGTAATTTTGTGCAAGTTTCATGAACACACTTATTTATACTACACACAAATTAGAAATCATTTAGAACACATTTAAAACAAAGAAAGTGTTACGGCAATGGTAACTAGATAAAGAGTTATGAGTGCACGAGAGGTTTTGCTAAATAAATAGATAAAATAAAATTATAGCGTGAGATTATAAATATAACAAACATAAGATAGTATATAATTTATTTTCACAAATCAAATATGCAGTGAGATTACAATAATATGTGAAACTAAAATTTCTTACTCTTGGTTTAATATTTGTAATTTAATATTTGTAAGATTTATAAAGTAATATGAAAAATAAAAAAAAGAAAACAAACAAGTTAATACTATTGATAGACAAGAAGAATACTATATAAAACCGCTTAGCTAACTAGAATGTAAATAGATGAATCTTACTCAATTAATGAATATAAAGCTAAGCTCTTAACAATTAACTACATATTAAATATATAGGATTGTAAATATTACTTTAAATCTGTGTCTTAAAATAATGATGAAAAAAAAAATAAAAATAAAAATGTAAATCAATTTAAGTAACTGTTGGACTTTAAATTCCTTGTCAATGGCTGTTAGCTGACATTCTCGTTGTATAAAACAATAGTTATAAATATGTCATCCAACCTTGTGATCTCTAGCTTTGATCGATGTTCTATATCTCACGTGATCCGTTCCTTGTGTGACCTCAAGATGGCCGAGCAGAACGTCTTTGTTACGTTCCCGTATGAATGATCTTGGTCGATTCTCCTTTAAAGGATCTTTGTATTGATTGTTCGAGAACCGTGATCTCACACGGCCACTGCAGAGATACGATAACTCTCCCGAGAACCGTAACTATTTACGGCCACAAGACACAAGTAAGATTCGCACACAAGATAACCGTGATCATTCACGGCCGAAACATCGAGAGAGAAGAAGCCCGAGCGGGGAGGTTAAGGCACTCGAGAGAAGGAAGCGCCACTCCGGCCTTCCTCCAGTAGGATAAGGAAGAGGCGTCACGTTGGTGGCGCCGCGCGGCGATACCGGTTGGAAGAATCGTCCGTTCGATGCGCGCGCTCATTGAAAGAAATGATGTTGTAACATTTCCCGTCTGCCTTCGTTGACCGGGGTTAACGAATATAAATTAAGGTTCTGTTCGTTCGATAGGTAATGGGCACAGCTTAACGATAGGACGTTTAAGTACCGATGTCTGCGTGCGGACAGTTACCACTCTGACGTGCCCGGGATGAACGTCTAAAATTCGGCCGAGAGGCCACTTAGAAGGCGGATACCGTTCATCCACGATTAGAACAAGTGAACCTTTCTTAAGTGATGGCATAGGCTTATTCCATTTGGACACATCATGGAATCTCTGAAGGCATTCTCTTGACCATCGTGACCAGAATGAGTCTAACATCTGTCTAAGTAATTGCCATCTCGTCAATCTGGAACTGTTACCAGTGGTTAACGTAGGTTCAGGTATTATGGTTGGAGCACCTCCTAGTAAAAAATGGCCTGGTGTTAATGCTGATAGATCCTCAGGATCGTCGGATAGAGGGCTCAAAGGTCTAGAATTGAAAACCGCTTTTATTTGTGTTAAAAGAGTGGTCATCTCTTCGTATGTGAGGAGCTGATTTCCTACGATGCGTTTTAGATGAAATTTGACAGATTTAACTGTAGCTTCCCACTTTCCTCCAAAATGTGGTGCACTTGGCGGATTAAATATCCATTGTGTGCCATCGTTCGCTAGTAAGATTGATAATTTTTCTGACTCTTTTGATGAAGATGAAAACAAGTTTCGTAGCTCCTTGTCAGCTCCAATCAGATTGGTGCCGCAATCGCTTGACAGCGTTGCACAGATACCTCTTCTAGCTGCGAAACGTTTATATGCTACAATGAAGGCGTTAGTCGAATAATGTTGAGTAACAGACAAATACGGCTATATAGGCCTTGTATTGTCGGGCGTTCTTCCCTTTCCATGTCTTGATAGAGAATGGTCCTGCATAGTCCACACCAGAATTTAGAAATGGACGTACTGTTGGATTCACTCTTGCTGCTGGAAGTTGGCCCATGATTTGTTGTGCTCTTTTTTGTCTGTACCTTGAGCAGGTAACACATTTAAGGATAAACAATTTTACTGGCATCCGGCCTCCTATTATCCAATAATTTTGACGAATATATGTCAAGGTGATTTGAGTTCCTCCATGTAAAGTTCTCGTGTGTGCTTCTGAAATAATGAGAGTAGTGAGAAGGGACTGTCTCGGTAATATCAGAAGGTGCTTAGATTCTTCAGGTAAGTTTGCATGTTGAAGACGTCCCCCTGTTCGCAGAAGATCATTTGAATCTATAAATGGTGTAAGACGAATCAACGAGCTGGATTTGCTCAACGCAGCGAGCGATTGAGATAGTACGTTGATTTCTTGATTGAAGTATATTCCTTGAATATGTCTTATCCAGAACAGTCGTGCTTTATCGATTTCACAAACGGTTAATGGATCTGTCCGTGATGCGGACTGTCTAAATCGCGCTACGGCTCTCATGCACATAGCTGTAATGCGTAACAATTTCTTAAAATCGGAATATCGTGCTAAAAAATCCCAAGGTTGTAAATTTTGAGACGCTATTGTCGTGACTTGAGCTGGACGCTCTTCTAGATTGTCAGATGGTGAAACATTGTAAGGTTCAACAGGCCAGTTGTCGGAGGATTGAGAAAGCCACGTGGGTCCTTCCCACCAGTAGGTAGAGTTAGTCAGCTGTGAAGGAGACACTCCTCTTGTAGCGATATCAGCTGGGTTATCTTTCCCAGGCACGAATCTCCATCTTGCATGAGGTAGAGTCTCCTGGATATAAACTACTCGATTTTGGACGAAGTCCTTCCATTTTGATGCAGATCCATTGATCCACGTTAATGTTACTGAAAAATCCGTCCAAAGAAACAATGAAACTCCGTTGAGATCTAAAACTTTAATAATGTGAGAGATTAACTTCGTCAATAATACTGCACCAGATAATTCCAGTCTTGGAATAGTCATTCTTTTAAGAGGTGCTACTTTAGTTTTCGATATAATCAACATTGTGGTGGGACTTGTGTCGACATTAGTTGTGCGGAGGTAAACCACAGCTGCAAATGCTTGCTGAGAAGCATCGCAAAACCCATGAAGTTGAATTTGATGCGTTGGTTTATTTCCAATCCATCGAGGAATGCTGATGAGATTAATATCTGTTAGTTCTCTTAGAAAAGTGATCCACTTGTCAGAAATATACGCTGGCAATGAGTCATCCCAATCTAAGCTTTGTGTCCATAATTCTTGAATCAGAATCTTTGCTCTTATAATAAACCGAGTGGGTCGAATAGTCTTGCAATGAGAGACAACACAGTACGTTTAGTAAAAGAATGAAATGGTGGCGGAATGAAGGTGAAATGAAGCGTATCTGACTGTGGCTGCCATTTTAATCCAAGAGCTTGAACACAAGAGTTTCGATCGATGAACTTTGATGATTCATCATCTCGTTTATTCCTCGGTAATGAGTTAAGTATTGAAGATAAATTACTTGTCCACTTTTGTAATTGGAAGCCGCCTGCCATGCATAACTGATTTAAATGTTCAATTTGTGATTTCACAGCTTCAGGTGAATCGGCTCCTCCAAACACATCGTCTACATATCTGCCTTTAATGAGGCAAGGAACGGCGAGAGGATAATTCGTCTTTTCATCTTCTACCAATTGTAGAATTGTACGCAGAGCTAAGTACGGAGCGCAAGCCATTCCGTAAGTGACTGTCGTTAATTCGTACGTGTCGATATGATCTTCCGATGTTGCCCATAGTATTCGTTGATATTTCCAGTCCTTTGGATGAACATTGATCTGCCTATACATTTTTTCAATATCTGCAGAGAACACATATCGAAACTGTCGAAACCATATGAGAACGTCTAATAGTTCGAGCTGTAATTTAGGGCCCGTATGAAGAATTTCATTGAGAGAAACCCTTGATGTTGTACGGCTTGATCCATTGAATACAACTCTTAGTTTGGTGGTCGTACTATTTTCTTTCCATACGCCGTGATGAGGCAGATAAAAATTAGGTTGTGGTTCCGGTTGAGCGTCGTCTACCAGTCTCATATGATTTAAGTCTTTATACTCAGACATGAATTTTGAATAGGCTTGAGCGTAATTTCTGTCTGAATTGAATTTCCTCAATAATGATGTTAACATCAGAGAAGCTTTCCGTCGTGAATTACCTAAATCTGCATCAGATCTCTTGAATGGTAGACATACCACGTAACGACCTTGTGGGTCCCTTGAGTGTGTCTCTTGAAAGTGTTTCTCGCAATCTTGTTCATCTGATGTTAGAGAGGAATTCTTCTGGATGGTTACTTCCTCTTGTTCCAAAAATTTGCGAAGTACATCATATAATTGTTGGTCCATGGAAACATGATAACTCTTGATTGGTAATGATGTTCGTTTTGATGAAATCGGACCAGAAATAATCCACCCAAAGGCAGTGCATTGTGCTATAGGAGAATCAATTGGTCCTTTCTTTAGTCCCTCACGGATGATCTGGTGATACGCATCGGCTCCAATGATCATATCAACAGGTAACGATTGTAAAAAGTGAGGATCTGCTAATGTTAATCCGTTAAGATGCGGCCAATGTTGCATATCAACTTGAACCGAAGGAAGAGCGTTGGTAAGCTTAGTTAATATATGTGCTGATAATTCAAGTTGTTCCGCATCTTCGTGAATAGCAGTCACCTTAAACGATGTTAAGCCGATGTTTTATAAGAAGATTGTCCTCCTACTCCAATTAAAAGAATGGATGAGTTCGTCCTCGGAAGCCTTAAAGTTTGAACCACTCTTTCGGTTATCAAAGTGACCTCTGAGCCTTGATCAATTAAGGCTCTGATCTGCAGAGTATTTCCTTTCTGATTAATAATGAGAATTTGAGCTGTTGCTAACAACACACAAGAGGTAGCATGATCTGAATTAGTATTTACATGTAAAACTTGAGAAGGACCATCTTTTGTGACAGACTCTTGTGGTGCACTGTTCTCTTTGTCTGCACCGGCTTGTTTGTGAATAGTGGTATGATGTTTTCGACCACATTTTGTGCACCGTTTAGTTGAGCGACAATCAGTGACTCGATGAGCTCCTAGGCAGTTATAACAACGTCCATGCTTTGTGATGATCGTATGACGCTGTTGAGTAGTTTTTGATAAGTATTGTGGACATCCATTGAGATAATGCTTGGAAGAACAGAGGATACATGTAGGTGGAAACTTGGCAACAATTTCTTGATTTTTCGATTGAAAATGTGATTTCAAGCTGGTTTGATGTGATTTCGGTGCGTGCTTAATCCCTCGAGATTTTTCAAAGGCCTGCAAGGAAAGTAATCGTGTAACTAAAAATTCACAAAATTGCTTCCACGTAGGTGGTTCCTTAGCAGAGCCTAAATGTTGTTCCCAGGCTTTAACTGAATCTGAGTCTAGGCGCTGAACAGCTATAAACACAAGGAAATCATCCCATTTGTCGACAGGACGTTGTAACGTCTCCAACGTTCTAAAAATTTGCATGAGATTAGTGTATAAATATTCCAGATCCGTTGCTGACTCCCTCGTCAATCTTTTAAGCGAAAGTAAGGCTTGTATGGCAGCGTTGACCAGCAGGCGTTTATTCTCATAGAAGGAAATGAGATCGTCCCAAGCCTTTTGAAAGTTGTCTGCTGTTAAAGCAGTATTTTTCAATAGATGAGATGCAGTGCCTGTTAGACTGGCTTTTAAATATTGTTATATAACTTATCTACAGAGCTGAGCGTAGTATTTCTGATGATAATAGATGAGAATAGATCCTTAAATGAAAGCCACTCCGATGGAGCACCATTAAATTTAGGAAGATCAATCCGAGGTAATCTTGTATGATGAGAGATAGATAATTGTTCTGCTGTTGTCTGAGACAGAGATTGAGTCGATGACGTGCCTTCTGTCAATTGTTCTTCAGAATCCAGGTGAGAATTCATCCTGTCAAGACACTCTAAATATCGTTCGTAAGTCAAGGCATGGATATTGTCAGTAAAGTAACTGTGATTTCGTATGATTTCTTGCTCAGATGAGTCAAGCTGAATGATGGATATCATAATCGCATCATGAGTGACTGAAAATTTGTCCCAGGTTTCTTTGAGTAAATTTAAACGTGCAGTAATCACACGAGATGTGAGCTCGTTTGTTGAAATTTTCGTGAAAGTCTCTAAAGATCGAAAGATAAGCGTGCTTAAGGAAATTTGTTGTCCCAGACGCCCTTGTACGTGAGAAATCCTCATTGTGAGTCTTGATGAGAATTGGATGTGATAACAATTATAACTCTCCCTGAATTGCACTGGATTCAGAATATCCTGATATCCGGCTCGAAGGACCAATATATGTTACGGCAATGGTAACTAGATAAAGAGTTATGAGTGCACGAGAGGTTTTGCTAAATAAATAGATAAAATAAAATTATAGCGTGAGATTATAAATATAACAAACATAAAATAGTATATAATTTATTTTCACAAATCAAATATGCAGTGAGATTACAATAATATGTGAAACTAAAATTTCTTACTCTTGGTTTAATATTTGTAAGATTTATAAAGTAATATGAAAAATAAAAAAAAGAAAACAAACAAGTTAATACTATTGATAGACAAGAAGAATACTATATAAAACCGCTTAGCTAACTAGAATGTAAATAGATGAATCTTACTCAATTAATGAATATAAAGCTAAGCTCTTAACAATTAACTACATATTAAATATATAGGATTGTAAATATTACTTTAAATCTGTGTCTTAAAACAATGATGGAAAAAAACAATAAAAATGTAAATCAATTTAAGTAATTGTTGGACTTCAAATTCCTTGTCAATGGATGTTAGCTGACATTCTCGTTGTATAAAACAATAGTTATAAATATGTCATCCAACCTTGTGATCTCTAGCTTTGATCGATGTTCTATATCTCACGTGATCCGTTCCTTGTGTGACCTCAAGATGGCCGAGCAGAACGTCTTTGTTACGTTCCCGTATGAATGATCTTGGTCGATTCTCCTTTAAAGGATCTTTGTATTGATTGTTCGAGAACCGTGATCTCACACGGCCACTGCAGAGATACGATAACTCTCCCGAGAACCGTAACTATTTACGGCCACAAGACACAAGTAAGATTCGCACACAAGATAACCGTGATCATTCACGGCCGAAACATCGAGAGAGAGGAAGCCCGAGCGGGGAGGTTAAGGCACTCGAGAGAAGGAAGCGCCACTCCGGCCTTCCTCCAGTAGGATAAGGAAGAGGCGTCACGTTGGTGGCGCCGCGCGGCGATACCGGTTGGAAGAACCGTCCGTTCGATGCGCGCGCTCATTGAAAGAAATGATGTTGTAACAAAATTGTTCTTGACATGATACAGTTATTCAAACTTATAATCGTTTTGTTCGAAGATTTAGAAAAAAACAATTGCAATTCTGACAGAAACGCTTTAATAGCAGTCGTATGATTTTACACACGAATATGATGAATATACCGATATCTTGTATGGTGTTCAACACAATAATACTAAATAAGACGTACAACATTGTAATATAATTAAACAGCCAAAATACGTACGCTGTTGTTATAATCCAATTTATGGCCATTATGATAAATAGCATGATAAATAGTCTCAGATACAGATTGAACCTGGAAATGAATTTACCTTTTTTATATTTTCTGAATTTGTTTCATAAAAATAAATATTTCCTTCGAAAAAATTATAATAATTTCCGATTATTAAATATATTTAAATAACTTTATAATAAGTAGATACTACTAACTTAAATTAAAATCAATATCAACGATGTGATTGTACAAGAGATCTCGTATTTATGAAAATATATTGCATATATTGAAATATATGCAAATAAAGAAGTCTCAAAATGATTATTTCTCTCTTTCTCTTCTATCGGAAATGATCAAAAAAGCAATTGATTTTATTAAAAACAATACCGTTGAGAAGTGAATACATCGGCATATATCTTATTGTTAAACAAGACTGATTATACATTGATATAAAAATGTTTATGTACAAACCATCGCTTGTTGTCATTATAAAATCTATTTTCTGAATCTCTCAGATAATGGGTTGTATCCTTTTCATAACGCATAATTTTCCATGCTGTGTAAATAGATAAGCAAATGCTACTAACAACACAGACACTATGCGGCCCATAAAAATACAATTGAAACGCCTCTAAAATAAATAACAAAGATCTTTACATCACGTGTTGCAAATAAAATAGAAGAACATACGTTTATTTTTAGAATAAATTTTCAAAGGGTTCATTAATTAGATGTTTTGTTAATAGTGACATACAATCACCTTTAAACCAAGAATAATAGACACAAAATTCCGGTCGGATTAAGTTTTCTGGCATGTTGGGAACGAAATCCATGATAATACAAATAATAGTAAAAATGAAGGGACTTCCCCAAGCAAAGATAGAATATATTAATTTTTTTCTCTCTTGTTTTCCTTTCTCGTTTCTTTGTAACAAACGAAAATCTCTGCGAAATGCAGAGTTTACTTTACAATTAATTAGTAACAAATAAAACAAATTGCAATGTAAAATAAATAAAATAAATTAAAATAAATATGCCTTCCTTCAAATATCTTGAATATCTGTTTACATAATAAACTATAAAAAAAAGATTTATGCTATAATGTCTCAAAATAATAAATATTACCATATATTCAAATATATCGATACTTTATTAACATTAGATTAATTTTTGATTTAGCAGAATGTTTAATAAAAAAATTAGAAATCAAATTCCGTTAAAAAGCTTGAGTATTTTGTATTATTATATAAAAAAAGAAAAAAAATTTGAAATGATATTGGCTTAGGATGTATAAAATTAAAAAAACATGAAATTACGAAAAGGTTAATAATATTATATTATAAATTTTGAAATTATATTATGAATTTTTTTATATTTATATAACTTTATTAATAATTTAAAATATTTTATTTTAATAATCATTAATAGCATTAATATCATTTATAATCATTTAAAATCATTAATATCATTAATATCATTTTTCCTTTAACAATTAAATGCGTGCTTATAAAATACACATAAATTTTTTGTTTCAGAAAAAGCAGATTAGAAATTTCCAACAGAAAAAGATGTACATGTTTCTGAAATGCAAATTGTGTCATATCTGCATTAAAATTATCGTTTCTCAAACTAAATAATTATTTTTGTACTACGAATTAACAAAACACGATATATTCTTTCCGATCAATGCAAATCATTAGACGAAATAAGACTAAAGACGACGAGTCATCAAGAAAACTTTATGATTTGAAGGAGTGGTTTGGAATCTACGTATATAAAAGCATATATACAGGGTGTCCCGAAACTACCGCTCCATATTTTAAATGTAGATTCTCTGGCCAATTTATAAACGATTTTTCCTCAGCGAAAATGTCGAAGAAGATCATTATTTTTTACGCACATTCCCAATTTTTGTCATGATGTATCTTTCTAACTAAGTTTTAAATTAAAATTCTATTAAAGTAAACTCTACCTAAAATTAACTAAAAAATGTGACTTTATTAATATTTTATTCCCTTAAGGCTTAGTTTGCAAAAAACCCTTTATTTTCAATCATTTATAACTCGAAAATTATTAGTGCCTCGACATTTTCGCTGAGGAAAAATCGTTTTTAAATTGGCCAGAAAATCTACCTTTAAAATATGGAGCGATAGTTTTGGGACATCCTGTACAGAATTCAGGAGTCAGAGCTGTTTCGAAAAAAAACTCTTCTAGCTTATTTCAAGTACTTTTCAAAACTATCATAAAGTATTTTTTTCATCGAGTATTTTTCGAGTTATGATGAAATAACTTGAAATAATTTCTTAATTTTTACATAAATCATAAAATATCTAGTAAAATATTAATTTTTCGATTATTACTTTAATACTTTTATACTTACTTTAATATTTTTATGTACAAAATAATGAAGGAAATCTATTGGTGTAAAGAAAAGACATAATTGTTTTGAAGAAAAAATATGTAATTGATAATTGCAAATTTATCACAATAATTCACCATTCACAATTCCGCCATGTTTTATTCTATTGTGCGCATTCATAATAAGCATTTGCTTCTCGAGAGGAATATACAGTTTTGAGTTTTTTAATTAGTTTACTGGTACACCCGAAATCAATGTTTTGTGCCAAAATTGGTGAGAGAAAATAAATTCGTATTTTACATAAAAGTTTATCTATAAGAGGTTTTTTGCATTGCTGGTGACGAATCAAGGGTCGAAATTTCAAAATTCAAAATGGCGAATCCAATATGGCGGACTAATTTTATTTTATTATGGAGAAGATTAAATTCGATATGTTGGCGATTTTCGAGTCTCTTATGATGAATCTATAGACAAAATTGCAAAATTTAAATTGGCAGATCCAATATGGCGGTTTCTAATGATTAACTTTGATATTCCATTATGGAAATATATCACACTTGATACGTTTTTCGGTCACAGATAACGATAATTATAATGATCACGGATTAGTCAGATTAGTAGATTCAAGACATTTAAACCTGAACATATCGAATTTGAATCTTCTCTAGAATAACAAAATTAATTTACCATACTTAATCCGACATTTTGAATTTTAAAATTTTGATCCCAAAATTGTCATCGGCGACCGAAAAATGTATTTAGTTTCATGCAAATCCGTTGAAAATTGGCAAAGTTATTCATAGTGAACATATATGGGCCATTATCATGAATTGGTTAATATCGAGACTATCTATAATAGAACTTGTTTTATTATTTTTGTAGAATAATTGATTATAGATTTATATACGTTTTATAATAATTAAAATTCTGTTATCATAATTTGATTTTGTTGTAAATTTCAAAAATTTATTATGTAATATTATTGTATTTTAAATTAATAATACTTTAGTCATATTTTTAATAATTATTAAATGAAAATTTAATAGAATTATAATAATGTTACATAAATTTTCAGCACTAATGCGTCATTATTATTGATCAGCATCATCGAAGAAACTGCTGAAGATCAATAACGTTATAACCACCAAAGAGGTTTAATCTTTTTCTCGATGTCACTTTTATTATTACATCATCAAAAAGATTTGTTTCGTAGAACATGGTCAAATGTTGAATGAATCAAGAGATTAATTGTTTGACCTATTATAAAGAATATCTATTCCACATTAAAATTATGAACAATACGAGAGAGTTTGATTTGTTCTAAACCACTAAAAAGTCCCGAAGAATGAATTTAATGAGTGATTTAGGTAAGCATCGAATTTTGAATACTTGAAAAATTCTGTATTAAATTTTTATTTTATATTAAGTTCAGGCGTATAAATAATTTTAATAAAAAATTAAATAATAAAAAATTTTCTCTTTTTTCTTTTATATGAATCTTAGAAATGACATCAAAGACTAAAAGAGATAGAGAATGTAATCTATCTTAATACGAAATCCATCCTTAATTTTTTATTTATGATCGCTACTTTTATGAGAAAGAGACATAAAGTTGTAGTATCATCTCATTTACACAGAACGCTGTCTTTTACTTTAATTTTGTTATCTTGATACGAATGTTACAGATCACTTTAACGAGTATTTAAAAAGAATAGAATATTGATACGTGACAGAAAAAGTTGAAATAATTTACATAATGATATAAAATAATTTTATTACGCTTATTACTATTTCTCATGCTTCCGCTAACAAGTTATATCTGTTTATCTTGTAGAGTTCTTTTAGCGATAAATATAATTCAAACTTGTAACCGTTTCATTCGAAGATTTGGAAAAACACTTGCAATTCTGACAGAAACGCTTCAATAGCTGTCGCATTATTGTCTTCTTACACACGAATATGATGAACATACCAATATCTTGCATGGTGTTTATCACATACATACTACGATGGACGTACAACAGTTTAATGAACAAATTAACGTCGAATCATGCTGCCAAAATACGTTCGCTGTTGATATAATCCAATTTATGGCTATTATGATAAACAACATAATAAACAGTTTCAGATACAGACTTAGCCTGCAAATAAATATGTATTTTTTATTTCTTTTGAAGTTATGATATATTTGATTCTAAAAGTATATTATGAGCGGACGCATTTTAAGTAATTTGTTTCATAAAAATAAATATTTCCTTCGAAAAAACCATCAGTATTTCACATTATTAAATATATTTAAATAACTATATAATAAATACTAATAACTTAAATTAAAATTGAAAACAATGATGTTTGTACAAAAGAGCTCGTATTTATGAAAATATGTTGTTGCCAATAAAGAAATCTCAAAATGATTACCTCTCTTCTCTTATATCGAAAATGATCAAAAAAGCAATTGATTTTATTAAAAGCAATATCGTTGACAAGTGAATATAGCAACACATATCTTATTGTTAAACAAAACTGATTATACAATTATACATTGATATAAAAATGTTTGTGTACAAACCATCGTTTGTTGTCATTATAAAATCTGCTTTCTGAATTTCTCAGATGACGGGCTGTGTCCTTTTCATAACGCATAATTTTCAATGCTGTGTAAATAGATAAGCAAATGCTACTAATAATACAGATACTTATCGGCCCGTAAAAATACAATAGAAACGCACACCCTCTAAAATAAATAATAAACTTCTTTACATCACATGTTACATATATAACAGAAGAACATACTTTTATTTTTAAAATAAATTCTCAAAGGGTTAATTAATTAGATTTTTTTGTAATAGAGTTATATTAAGTGACATACACTCACCATAAAACCAAAGACTATGGACACAAAATTCCGGTTGAATTAAATTTTTCGACTTGTTGGGAACGATATCCATGATAATACAAATGATAGTAAAAATGAAGGTATCTCCAAGCAAAGATAGAATATATTAATTTTTTTCTCTCTTGTTTCGCTCTCTTGTTTCTTTGTAACAAGCGAAAATCTCTGCAAAATGCAGAGTTTACCTTACAATTAATTAATAACAAATAAAACAAATTGCAATGCAAATATTAAAATAAATATGCCTTCCTTCAAATATCTTGAATGTCTGTTTATATAAACTAAAAAAAGATTTATTTATCTTACATAATGTCTCAAAATAATAAATATTACCATATATTCAAATATATCGATATTTTAATAACATTAGATTAATTTTGATTTAGCAAAATGTTTAATAAAAAAATTAGAATTCAATTTCCGCAAAAAAGCTTGAAAATGTTGTATTATTATATAAAAAAAAAAATTTTAAACGATATTGGCTTAAGATATATAAAATTTAAAAAAATGAGAAATTACAAAAAGGTTAGTAATATTATACTATAAATTTTGAAATTATATTATGAATTTTTTTATAATTTAATATAACTTTATTAATAATTTAAAATTTGTTATTTTAACATATTATTTTTCCTTTAACAATTGAATGCGTGCTTATAAAATACACATCAATTTTTTGTTTTAAAAAAAGCAGATTAGAAATTTCCAACAGAAAAAATGTACATGTTTCTGAAATGCAACCTGTGTTATATCTGCATTAAAATTATCGTTTCTTAAACCAAATAATTATTTTTATACTGTCAATTAACAAGACACGATATATTCTTTTTCATTAATGCAAATCATTATTCTTTTTTATCTTTATGGATTGTTATAGACATAATCTGAATGTATTATTTATACATATATATATATATATATTGAAAAATAATTTATTAATTTTATATTATAGATAAATATACATATATATATAATAAACAATTTACCTAAATGTCCACCAAACGTCGAAACTCATTGCACTTAACCAGAAAGAGCTTGACAAAAAACAGAAATAGTCGAGTAAAGCTGCAACAATAAAATAAACATTTTTAAAATATCACTAATTGACAAATATTTTGTATATCATTAAGAACCGTATTATATTATAAAAAGTTTTCCTTTAACTTTAACAGTAAGAATTTATCACAGAAAACAATATAATTAATTAATACACGCTAATATTAAATTAAATAATGTTTTGATTTCAGAAATATATAACTCTACAGAATTTCAATAATATTGTAAAAAATATTAGGCGAAGTAATTTAAATTGTTTTACGTTAAAATAAAACAAAATATTAACTTTGGATATTATAATCAATTATGTATCCAAAAAATAACAAACTGCAGTATTTGCGCAGCATGAAACTATGTATGTTACGAAGTTCCGGCAGTATAGAATACACCACAAATGTCGTTAACAAACACAACATAGACACTATGTGACAACTCAAAAATAAAAATGTTAATTCGTTTGAAATTTTATTTATCAGATCGTTTATCATGTTATCCTTTTTTTTATCGATGGTTTCATTCACAGCTTCCAAGCAAATAATTGCATCGAATTGATTATGATCCACAACGGCCAAACAATAAGTTGTTGATTCGACAAATATGTCGAAATAAGGAAGATACAGAGAGCTGTTTGCGAAAAACATATACTTGAAATATTTTAAAAAATAGTCCGGAAAGAAGAAAATGTATAGTTTCCTGGCACGGATTTTGAACGATTAATGGAAAAAGCTCGTCCATCTTCTTATTTTCGCTCTGTATCGAATTGTTTGAATAGCTATATATGTTTGGAAAAACATATTCATTTTCATTAGCAATGCAATTCTCGTCAACCAAGCGATCACCGAGCGGACAACAGAGCTGAATGTAAGTAATATTGCAGCATTTTTCGTATGGAACGGTGTAATTTTTATTATTCGTTTTGTTTTTAATTAAGTTTGTATAATTATATGTCTCTTCCCATACGTTGTCCTCTTTGTTGTCACTTGTAAAGTTTCGCGGAGTCGTTGAAGATGAGGTAAAAAGTATAATTATGAAAAGCCAAAATGCAAAACTTTCACCGCACATCGTTAACAATTTGAGGACTCAATTTAATTTTTTTCTAATCTGGAATTTTTTAATCTGCTATGTTAGAAACATAGCGAATTTTCTAAAATATACATGATATTGTTCGTTTGCGATGGTCAAGTCACGACAACATCATTCTCCTTCTAAGACAAAACTTGTAAGACAACTTATTATAAAGTAATAGACACATTCGCGCGAATAATAAGAAGCAAACCTCATCGACAACAAACTTGCTAATGAAACAACTTAGTTGATTGTCACAGAAGAACTTATTGATCTAAATGCCATCAAGGACTGACCTAGCCCTACCTGCTTATTTTACTATTATTACTAAACTCATAATTGCAAGTAGCTGCTTACACGCAATAACACATGAGAAAAAATTTTCTTACAATTAAGTTAATTTAAAATATTGTATCGTGTTCTATCTTTGTCGTTATCAATTATACATATGGTATAAAATACGTTTGTGTATTACAGAAAATTTTATTTCGTCATGTTATATGATATAAATCAATTCTATAAAGATAATTTAATATAAAACAAATTTTTAAAAAATAAATATAAACATGAAATACATATAACTTACTTGATGTCCACATCATATCAATGGTTACTATAATTAGCTAAACCAAACTTGATAAAAAACACAAGAAGGCTGCAAAATGGAACAAATATTTTTTTTTTTTTTTTTGTGTTCCCCCCCCCCCTTTTTTTTTTTTTTTTTTTGGTGGGCACGGCAGAAAGCGAGACCGGGGGTTTTTTTTTAAAAAAAGGGGGAAAATGGGGTTTCTTTTTTTTTTTTGTTTTTTCCCCCCCCCCCTCCGGGGGGGCTCTTCTTGGCCTCTTTTTTTTTTTTTTAATATAGTTTATTAATTTCGAGAGCCTTAATTATTATTTATTTGTAAATCATATCTTAACTTGATAAAATGTTAAAATGCAAATGAATGTTGAAATGCAGGATTTTGTATAATACTCGTTTTGATTAGAATATTCATAATATGAATTGCAAGGGATAAGGCGCCATCCCGCATCGAGACAATCAATTAGTATTTCAGAAAAGAAGTAATAATTGATATATTCGAGATCCTACTTTGCACGCCTTTTCTCAGAGAGTAACATTAAATTTTTTTAAATTTATGATCTATCAAATTTATATATTATATATAATTTTTTAATTATTTAAATATTTGTACATGATTAAAATAAAGATTTATGAATTTATGAAGATACGAAAACTTGTTAAAAAAGTATTGAAGTTTAATCATTATTTCTCATACAATTTTAATAAAAATGTAAATATTTTAGCTATTTCTATAAAAAAGCCATTTGCTAATTATTGACGTTAATATTGTTCAGTAAAATTGGTCGTCTTCCTTGTATGATATTAAAGGTATTAAATGATGCATAGCGCTAATGCATCAATTCAATTAATATACCACCATTCCAATTGCTTTACAATAGTTTGTATCGTTTTAATAAGTGGACCGATTAAAATAAGTTTGTACAAACTTGAATGTCAGTTCGTTTCAAAAACCGGGAAGGTGATGTAATTATGGCGACCACTATAGAAGAAGCTTTATATCCTTTGCTGCTAACTTCTTCTCTTCTCGGTTTTGGTGCTTACTTGTCAAAGAAAATTTATTTAAATATTTTTTATAATCTGATAGTTTGGATTATTTATCCTTGTCTATTTTATTACCTAATAATCGAGTTTAAAGTAGAATGGTGGTTTTTTAAACCTCACAATATAATCGCTATACTGGTTTCCTATTTGATCATCATCACATCTGTTATTACGAATATTTATTATAATAAGGTACGTACACACACACACACACACACACACACACACACACACACACACACACACACACACACACACACACACACGTGTATACATATTCTCAATATTGAAATTAATAATGGAAATAATTATATTAAAATATTATATTTTGTATAAAATGAATGCAGCAAAGTTATATATACATTATATACTTTTATGCAAAGTTATATATACATTATAAATAGAAAATTAAATATATCCTGAATACTGCTTAATATTGTTCTGCTTTAATATTGTTTAGAGATTTTGGATATTTATAAAAAGACTTGCTGCTGTAGACAACACGTTAGAAAAATTAGGCACTCCAAAGTTATATCACAAATTGCACGTATATGCAAAACGATTGTTAATTGGATGGTTAGTGTTTATAAATATAATCAATATAAATGATATGGTATGGTGGAAATCGATAGAAAAACAATATATCTTAATTTTCGCTTATATCGTAAATCACCATAAGCACGTTAACACATTTATGGATATATTATTTGTAACTCTTCTATGGTTAGTATTATTTCCAAAACATATCTATTTTATTATATTTTAATAATAAACATAATTAATATATATATGCATTACAAATTGAATATATGTGTGTATAAGCGTATAATATTGATAAAAAGTATAAAATATTTTATATGACAAAAATATAACATTTTTTAAAATATTTTCAAAATAAAAATGTTTTAAAGACAACTATTATTCATGTAAATTTTTCTCATAGTTTATTTCTATAATTTTTGATATCAAAATAATATAGAAAATTGATCTAAAAATTTTCTCTTAACAGGTAGACATAATAATTTATGTTTGATATATTTTAGAGTATATAATAAGTGCTTGTATTTTGTAACACAGGTATATTGGTATCAGATTTGAGGAAGTAAACAAGCACATGAGATGTCTGCTAATAAAACAGGAATATGGGTTGCGATGCACGTGGAAAAACACTGTATTGATTCCTAGATATGTGACGCGTACTAACTATTACAAACAAATACTATGGACATTAATGTAAATCAATACAAATATCTGTCCAAATATATCTGTAATTTCTGGAGACTATTAAACTAATAAATTTAATAATTTAGATTTGAAACATTTGAAAATCGCTGGGGAAATTCGATTTATGCAAATATCACATAATAATTCTTTTCTTTATCTACATAAGCTTTTTCTATGTTTCCTCATTAATAAATCTTGTTTTCTTGAAGGCATCTCCATTTGGAATTGTGTCGAATTTCTCGCGAATTAAACGAAATATTTGGCATACATATAACTATGCAAATGATAACTTATATGATATCTTTCGGAACATTTTGTGCAATTTTTTATCAACAAACGAAATTTCTCTCAAAATTACCACTATTATATTGGCTTGATATCCAAATATGGATATTCTTATATGTGATTAGGATCTTCTGTTTAAATTACATTTGTGAACATGTCAGCGCTAAGGTAAATTTTTAGTACAAAGTGATTCACATAACTCATAAAAATGTTTGTTTCAAATACAGATTACGAAAAATATTTATTTTATATTCATTGGAAATTTTAAAGTTGCGCTTTTTGTTTGGAAGAAGATTTTAACATAGATTTAAAGGTTCAATGATTTAAAAAATTCAAGATCAAACCATTAAAATTGATCTCATAGTTTTAACTTCAAAAAAATGTTAACAGTTATGTGAACCCCTTAATTTTTATGTTTACTATATAATTACATATATAATTGATTATTATTATTAATAAAATATTGATTATTTCTTTAGGCTAATGAAATGGAAAGAATTATTCATCAACTAACAGATTTTCTCCGATATGCTGATATTCGCGACGAAGTAAAATAAAATTTTTATAATACAAAAAAATATTTTACATAAATTGCTTAAATAATAATAATTCTGTATATGTGTATATGTACATAAGAATTCTGTTCGTACAGATTTATCAGTTTACATTGTGTATGATATACCATCCACTAAAATTCACTGGATTGGGTTGCTTCTATTTTGGCAGTAATCTTCTGCGAAAAGTTAGTTTCTCTGTATAATTATCCTCTTGTATACTTTATCATATTATAAATTATTATCAATAATTATATTATTTTATCATACTATAAATTATTATGTTACAAATTATTATTTATATACTTTTTTAGCGCATTTTACATGTTTATTATTATATTCAATTATGTAATGAAAATTTATATTTTATAAATTAATCACACAGAAATGTTATTCTTTTTTTCGGTCTCTGTCTTTTTTTTATGAAATAGTTTTACAATTAATTTATAATCTTTATTATAAATTCTTTGTGCGCAAGATAATTTAATCTACAAATACAGATGCTTCCAATACCAATATACGATAATAATTATTCCAAGTTCATAAAAGAGGAAAATATATCCAATATCTCGTTAACAAGCACCGATTGATGAGAGAATGTCTTTGAATGTGTTATTCCTTATTTTTATATAGATAGATTTCTTTGTTATTTCATATTTTATATTTAATTCATTTCTTTTTTCATTTGATTTTATTTTTAAATCTGAAAATAAAAGATTGATGATAATTATATATATAGGATATTTAATGTATAAGGTGTCTTACCGAAAATATACAAGTAGATCTTATTAAACTGAACTAGGAAGTCCTGTATCATTTTATAAACAACTGTGTAAAATGTCGAGATATTAATTTAAAAAAATCGATCAATAAGCGCGTGATCCGCGTAGCTAGACCGTAAGATATACGCTCTAAGCGTTCCAGCGGCGACTGTCATATGGCAATGAAAAATTACGCTATAGAGGCTCTTTAATAAGAGACTAACCATCAGAGAACCATTTTTGATTGGTCCGCTTTTTAAGCAACTCCCACTCATATTCAAATTTTAATTATTCTATTTTAAATGTAAATGGTATTTATTAATAATAAATATTATATACAAATAGTGAAATTTTAATAATAATTTATATATATATATATATATATATATATATATATATATATTATAATAATAAATTTTATTTAAATTTAATAATATTAATACTAATGTTAATAATATTAATATTATAAATAATAACAATTAAATTATAATGATAAATTTAATTTTATTTAAATATTAAATATGAAAAGTTATTTTGACATATATTATTTAGAAAAATTTTTTAAATTAGTATTTCTGTTGTTATACAAATATTACAGAAATACTTAAAGCTAATTTTTAAATTTTTTTTTTAAATAATGAACGTCAAAATAATTTTTCATATTATTTCATATTATTTTTCATATTATTTTTTTATATTATTGACGAATTATTGCAAAATTCTGCTGTACATTCACTTATTTTATTTTTATTTCTTAACTACGCAAGAATATTAACAGACATATCTGCGAACACATACATTCGTGCACATTCGTGTAAGTGAAATCTAGAGTCTCTGGATAGATTCTATATCTATCTCTTTCATAGGATTTTGCATAAACATGGACGAAACATACTCTCAATATGCGCTCATCTGATAGCCAGTCTCTTATTAGAGGGTCTCTAGACTATTCCGACTTTTGTATTTTCGTTGCAATCACAAAAATCACGAAATATTTGATTACATGTGTTATTAAAGACATAATTATTGTTTCTAGATTGTAACGAAATGATAATCTATTTTTCGATGATTAAAATATGAAGAATGCGTCGAAACATTTTGTATAATTAGCATAAAAAAAAATTCTCCATAATATTGTTTAATAAATAATTAATTTATAATTTAAAATATACTTTTACAATTTAATATTCCGTGTATTATACATACGTTATAGTACGTAAAATGTTTTGGTAACGAAAAACTGATCAATCGACTAGTTTTTGTATTAGTAAAACTGGTAAATCTGTTTCAATATACTTAATTTTTATAATTTTCTCCTCGTTATCACATGGCAGCACTTGAGCAATGAAATAATAATGCGAAACATTTCATATAATTGTTAGATTCTGCTTCTAAACGCGATCGTAACTAATATCTATGCATAATTATTAATTAATTGATAATAAATTTTTGATAAATGACATGAAATTGTACCGCGATGGTAAATCTTTACGGAAGAGCAATCATTCGTTATTGCAATTAAAACAAAATGAATAGAAACAGCTTTCATTATGCTCTTCGATTATCAATTCTTATAAATAATAATTATTTATTTAACAATACTTAAAGTCAAACGTACATTATTTTAAGTTTTAAAATGTGAACATAAATTAATTATCAATTAAATATTGCTTATTAAATATTAAATATTGCTATATCACAACTTCATTTATTATTTTAATATTTTGTTCTTTTGACTCATATGTTATATAGCGTATATGTGTATCTACTAATAATACACATGCTATAGCAAGTAGCGATGATTTCGGCCTCGTATAAAGGTCATGTTATTCTCTTATGATATAATAAAGTGCTTATGATATAATTTTGTATAATTATTTCACGATTGAGAATCTCGTGCAAAGTGTCCCATGTATTCGATTAATCATAATTAAATTGTATTTTCGTGAGGGAGTAAGTGCCACGTGAGAAAACAACGATCACGAACAAACAACGAAAGATATACAAGAGAAAAAAAAGAATTCTGGAAAAGCATCAGACAACGTATAGTATGCACACATATGCAGTAAATAATTTATACAAATTATTTGTCATATTTATATTAATTTCAAAATGAATATATTACTCGTTTTTTTTTCATTTCATACTAATTCTAAATTATCTATAACATAACGTATAAAATTTCAGATTTTAATTTCAAATGTTTCAAATGACATAATAAAATAAAATAAAATATTTTTCTACGATATACGTATTATATTTATAGATATATTAACATTTAATAGAAACATTAATACATTAATACAATAAAATATTTTTTATAATATATTTATTTAGATATTTTATATATGTAAGAAGTGGATTTTCTATTCATTATATTTTCTAAAAGTTATATTCAAGAAGAAATTTTTTCGATAATTATGCAATTTATGATATTAGATATTTATTCGAATAAAAATATAGGTTGTGTGTAATAATTAATTTCTCAAAATCAATTATTTTGGACATTTTGCTTTATACAATAGGGATCTATAAAAGTATTGTTTGATTGCATACTTAATTTGTGCTTTTGGCATTTATATTTGTTACGGATAATCAAAGGAATTCTCGAAACTGTAATTAACATTATACGATCCATTTTTCTCTCTCTCCTTTTCTTTTTTAAAAAAGAATATCGCAATAGTATAGGACCTTCCTTCTAATTTCAGCCAATCTACCTTCACACTCCAGGACCGCGAAAAATTTCCTGACACGCTGTATATGTATATGATATCGTATTATTTACTAAGAACATAGATAAGTAGAGAGAATTAAGAACATAGATAAGTTAGAGAGAATTAAGTTATTGCTAACACAATATAAAATAAGAGACTGAGAAACAGTATCATATTTATTAGACATAAGAATAGATTACAGCGAACAAAACATAAAATTATCTCAAGAGTTAAACATAGAAAAATTATTAAATAAGTACAACATAAATGAATGTAAAACAACGAAAATACCCATTGAATTAAATATAATTCCGTCTGTAAAATGACGTATTCCTGACACCATTTTAAGACAATTTTTCCTTTACCAAAATTTGATTTGAAGCGTAGTTTTGAATTATGAGCAAAAGAATCCGCGTCGGTACAGAAGGCGGCGAAGCGCCAGGCGCGCGCTATCCCAGTATTAACCGCATGAGTCGTTAATTTTTACTTATAACATAAAATTGTTTTAAATAAAATATTGATAAAGAGAAAGTCTTAGAATTATGTCAGAACGTAAGAAATAACGTTATTTTAAGGAACATGTATTTCTGTATGTACAACATGTATATCAATAATCCTCATCTACATATGATTGCAATAATATTATATATTATATATTATATATTATAATATTATATATTGTAATATTATTGCAATCAATATAACATTATATAGAATATAATCAATATAATATTATATTATAATAATCGATCTAAATGACGTCAGGGATTGACCTAGCACTGCTTATTTTACTATTATTACAAAACTTATAATTGCAAGTTTACACTATCATACAATAACACATGAGAAAAGAATTTTCTTACAATTAGGTTAATTTAAAATATTATATTATGTTCTGTTCTTGTCTTTACCAATATATATACAGGGTGGACCAAAAGTCTGGATACAGTAAAAGATATCTTATTTAAATACTCTCTACATTACTTTCTCTAAACTTCCAAACTAATAATCTCAATCTTGGTTTAACTTTTTTTTTAAAAAACCTAAACTAAATTTTCCTCTTACAAAATAATAAAAAACTTAAAAAAAATATATATAAACAACTTTTTTTTTTTAATCTTAAAAATATAAAATACGTTTGCATATTACAGAAAATCTCGTCATGTTATATGATATAAATCAATTCGAACATGTAATCGTTTCATGTCGAAGTTTTGGAAAAACATTTGCAATTCTGACAGAAACGCTTCAATAGCTGTTTCATGATTGTCTTTTTAAATACGAATATGATGAACATAATGACATCTTGTATGGTATGCAACACTGTTATACTACGTGCGTAAAACATCATAAAATTACTACTCGCCCAAAATTTGATCGTTATTGTTAGAATCCAATTTATGGATATTATGATAAACAGCATGATAAACAGTCTCAGATACAGATTTAACCTACAAATGAATATATCTCTTTTATATTTTTCGAAGTTATGATATATTTGATTCTAAAAGTATGTTATGAGCGGACGTATTTTAAATAATTTGTTTCATAAAGATAAATATTTCCTACGAAAAAACCATCAGTATTTCACATTATTAAATAAATTTAAATAAATATATAATAAATACAACAAACTTAAATTATACATTGATATAAAAATGTTTGTGTACAAACCATCGCTTGTTGTCATTATAAAATCTGTTCTCTGAACCTCTCAGTTGATGGGCTGTGTCCTTTTCATAACGCATAATTTTCAATGCTATGTAAATAGATAAGCAAGTGCTACTAATAACACAGACACTTTTCGGCACATCAAAATACAATTGAGATGCCGCTAAAAAAAATAATAAACTTTTTTATATCACATGTTGCAAATATAACAGAAGAACATACTCTTATTTTTAAAGTAAATTCTCAAAGGACTATTTAATTAGATATTTTGTAATAGAATTATGTTAACAGTGACATACACTCACCATTAAACGTAAAACTATTGATACAAATTTTCGATCGGTTTTCCGGCGTGTTGGGGACAAAATCCATGATAATACGAATGATAGTAAAAATACAGGAGCCTCCCCAAGCAAAGATAGAATATATTAATTTCTTTCTCTTTTGTTTCACTCTCTTATTTCTTTGTAAGCGAATATCTCTGCAAAATGCAAAGTTTACTTTATAATTAATTAGTAACAAATAAAACAAATAGCGATGCAAAATTCCGGTCGGATATATTAAAATAAATATCCTTTCAAATATTTTGAATGTCTGCTTTATATAAACTATTAAAAAATTTATTTATGCTATATATTGTCTCCAAATAACAAATATTAATATATATTCAAATCGATATTTTAATCAGATTAGATTTATTTTAATTTAGCAAAATGTTTAATAAAAAAATTAGAAATCAATTTCCGTTAAAAAGCTTGAGTGTTTTGTATGTTATTATACATAAACAAAATTTAAACAATATAGGCTTAAGATTTATAATACTTAATAAAATGAAAAATCACAAAAAGGTTAGGTTAGGTAATATTATACTATAAATTTTGAAAATATATTATGAATTTTATTATAATTTAATATAACTTTATTAATCATTTAAAACATGTTATTATAATAATATATTTCTCCTTTAACAATTGAATGCTTATTAAAAAATACACATCAATTTTTTGTTTTAAAAAAAGCAGATTAGAAATGTTCAGCAAAAAAATGTACATGTTTCTGGAATGCAACGTGTGTCATATTTGCATTAAAATTATCGTTTCTCAAGCCAAATAATTATTTTTATACTATCAATTAACAAGACACGACATATTCTTTCGCATCAATGTAAATCATTATTCTTTTTTATTTTTATGGATTATTATAGACATAATCTGAATGTATTATCTATATATATTACACATTAATATTTTATCATATTGTGTTCGCGTCGTATAAAAAATATCACAATCTTATAAAAATAAATTTATATTAAAGATAAAGTATAGCATATATATATATATATATATATATATATATATATATATATGTATACATATACTATATATATATATATATTCATATATATATAGTATACAGGGTGTCATAAAAGTACCGGAACAGCAAAATAACTCGAAAAATATGAGTCCTAGAAAAAATGTCAAGTACTGGGCTTTTATGACTTTTTCCTGGCTATCTGACGGTGACCTTGGATTTGACCTTGACAATGACCTTGAAGATCATTTCAAGGTCAGGTCTATTTTTTTAAATGGGACCCCATACTTTTGAAAAGAGCGGAAAATTTTACGTTCGGATATGACCTTGAACACTGCCAAATTTGACCTCTGAAGGTCACATAAAGGTCAAACGCTTGTTTTAGGCTGAAAACGCGAAAAATGTCTTCGAAAATGCACCTGCTAGGGAGCAATGTTACGCATAAGGATTGTAGAGGTCAACGAGGGACATTCAGCCGTGACCTTGCCCTTATTCTCAAAGTCATGAGTTAAGATTATTATTAAGGTCAAACCGGACTGTTTTTAGGACTGAAAATCCATACTTTTGACCTAAAAGTGTCAAGATTGAAAAATTTTACGTTCGGATATGATGTTTTCAACCTTGCCCTTGTTCTTAAGATTATGTGTCAGTCATATCAAGGTCAAATCATTTTTTTAAGACTGGAAACACATTTTGATCCCGATAATGTGAAGAGTGAGATTTTACGTACGAGGTCACACTCCGATTTTTGGTAATTCCTCAATATCGGGCGTCATCTTGGATCTGTTATCTTGAATTTGTAAAATCCAACGTCGGATTCGATTTCAGAAACGACTTCAAAAATTCCTTAAACGAGATCCAATTTTTGTTATTCTTAAATATTGGCCGTCATCTTGAATCGGTCATCTTGAATTTGCAAAATCCGACGTCGGATTCGGTTTTAGCGAGTTCAAAAATCCCAGAATCGGTATCCGAAAAATTTATTCGCCGTCGATAAAGTGTACGCTTCAAGGTTTTTATTTGTCTCGATTCTATCAGTGTCGAACAGATAATAAATTGTTTTTGAGTTTTCATCGATTTAACAAGTTTTGATTTCACCCGTTTTGAATTATTATCACATTATTATTAACGATCAATGGTACATTATTATTTTTATTTAAAGGTAAAGAAACCGCATTTTTTATATCAAATTTTTGCAATTTTGTTTTCAATTCCAAATGGCTCATCTTACAGAGCATGAGAGAATTTCGCTATTGATGATGAGAGGATGGGGGGATAGACAAAGGTCATACAGTGAAGTGAGATTGCTGTTCAATGAAACCTTTCGTAATGAAGGCGAAGGTATTTCAATATCGACTGTATCTCGCACTATCAGACGATTTGTAGAAACTGGGACTAATAAAAACCGCCACAAATCTGGGAGGTCACAGTCCCAAACGACAGAAGAGCGGCAATTTGAAGTAGCTCAATCATTTGTTGAAAATCTCAGATTGTCAATTAGAAAAGCATCTCAACAGCTTCAAATGAGTAGATTTTCAGTTTCCAAAAATCTAAAGACCATTAAGTTCCACCCCTACAAAATTCATCTCCACCAAGAGTTGAATGAGGATGATTTTGACCGCAGGGTGCAATTTTCAGAAGTTATGATGCAAAGAATTGATCAACAACCGAACTTTTTGCATAATATCGTTTTTTCAGACGAAGCGTCTTTTGAAATTAATGGTAAGATAAACCATCATAATTTTAGATATTGGAGCAACGAAAATCCTCATTGGATGCTTGAAGCACATACGCAGCGACCTCAAAAATTGAATGTTTGGGCAGGTCTTTATGATAATCAAGTGGTTGGGCCTTTTTTTATAAATGGGAATTTAAACTCAGAAACCTATCTGCAGCTTCTAACAGACCAAATTGTTCCATCAATTCAGGAGATTGTTGGTGATAATTTTGGTGATGTTTGGTTCCAGCAAGATGGGGCACCGCCACATTATGAACGCATTGTTCGAAACTATTTGAACGATACTTTCCCTAATCGATGGATAGGTAGAAGAGGAACAATCGAATGGCCACCGAGATCGCCCGACATTGCACCACTTGATTTCTTTCTTTGGGGCGACATAAAAAATAAAGTTTATTTCACTAAACCTCATAACCTGGATGAGCTTCAACAACGGATTATAGACGAATGTGCTGCAATACCCCCAGAAATGATAAGGAGTGCGATTGACAATTTTTACGTCCGCTTAGCACACTGTCAAACGGTCAATGGGGAACATTTTGAACATCTCTTGTAATCTCAGGCCGAGTTACAAGATGCCTTGCCTTCGGTGGCCGAGACTAACTGAACCTTGCCTTCAGTGGTCGGGTTTGAGACACCTTGCCTTCAGTGGTCGGGTTTGAGACACCTTGCCTTCAGTGGTCGGGTTTGAGACACCTTGAGAATAAGGGCAAGGTCACGGCTGAATGTCCCTCGTTGACCTCTACAATCCTTATGCGTAACATTGCTCCCTAGCAGGTGCATTTTCGAAGACATTCGCGTTTTCAGCCTAAAACAAGCGTTTGACCTTTATGTGACCTTCAGAGGTCAAATTTGGCAGTGTTCAAGGTCATATCCGAACGTAAAATTTTCCGCTCTTTTCATTTCTGGGGTCAAAAGTATGGGGTCCCATTTAAAAAAATAGACCTGACCTTGAAATGATCTTCAAGGTCAAATCCAAGGTCACCGTCAGATAGCCAGGAAAAAGTCATAAAAGCCCAGTACTTGACATTTTTTCTAGGACTTATATTTTTCGAGTTATTTTGCTGTTCCGGTACTTTTATGACACCCTGTATATAATAAATAATTTACCTAAATGTCCACCAAATGTTGATATTCATTGCACACAACCAGAAAAAGCTTGATAAAATACAAAAATAGTCGAGTAAAACTATAACAATAAAATAAACAATTTTTAAATGTCACTAATTGACAAATATTTTGTATATCATTAGGAATTATATTATATTATGAAAAGTTTTTCTCCAACTTTAACAGTAAGAATTGATCACAGAAAACAATATAATTAATTAATACACGCTAATATTAAATTAAATAATGTTTTGATTTCAGTACTATGTAACTCGAAGAATTTCAATAATATTGTAAAAAAATTATTATGCGAAGTAATTTAAATCGTGTTTTACGTTAAAATAAAATAAAATATTATTTTACTTTTTTCGCTATTAAGTCTTGTTTATAGTAATATTTTAATAAATCGTACATTCAAGTTTTATTGTAAAAAAATTAAGTATCAATATACTTTTGCTAATGTACAATAAACTAAAATTTTATAAACACAAGAATTAATAGGGAAAAGAAATTAATATTATTTTATTTTATTTTATTTTAACGTAAAATAAAATTTAAATTAAAATTAAAATAAAATTTAAATAAAATTTAAATTACTTCGCCTAAATACCTTTTTGGTATAAAAATTAATAAAAGAACTAATGTATACACTATATTGACTGCATTATTATATAATATGGTTGTACCAATTATAATACAGATAAAATATAAAATTGACTACGTCGGTTGGACGTAATAATACATATATAATGTCACTTATGCATCCGAAAATTAACAAACTGCAGTATTTGCGCAGCATGAAACTATGTATGTTACGAAGCTCCGGCAGTATAGAATACACCACAAATATTGTCAGCAAACACAACGTAGACACTATGCGGCAATTCAAATTAAAGATCTCAATTCGTTTGCAACTTCATTTTCCACAACGTTTATCATGTTATTAATTTTGCTTTTGTTTACAGCTTCCAAGCAGACAATTGCATCGAATTGATTATGATCCACGACAGCCAAGTAAGATGTGTCGAAATAAGAAAGATATAGAGAGCTATTTGCGAAAAACATATACTTGAAGTACTTCAAGTAAAAATAGTCCGTATAAAGAAGGAAACGTATAGATTTCTGGCACGGATTTTGAACGATGGAAAAAGCTCGTCCAACTTCTTATCTTCGCTCTGTATCAAATCGTTTGAGCTATATACGTTTGGGAAAACATATTCATTTTCACTAGCAGTGCAATTCTCGCCAACCAAGCGATCACCAAGCGGACAACAGAGCTGAATGCAAGTAATATTGCCGCATTTTTCGTATGGATCGGTGTAATTTTTATTATTATCATTATTCATTTTGTTTTTAATAAAGTTTGTATGATTATATGTCTCCTCCCATATCTTATCCTCCTCGTTGTCTTCTTTTTTGTCACTTGTGAAATTTCCCGGAGTCGTTGAAGATGAAGTGAGACGTAAAATAATTATGAAAAGCCAAAATGCAAAACTTTTATCGCACATCGTTAACAATGAGAACTCAATTTAATTTTTTTCTAATCTGCAATTTTTTAATTTGCTACTTTTTAATTTGCTGTTACGACTACAACGAACTTTTTACGCATGATATTGTTTGCGATGGTTAAGTCACGACAAGACAACATCATTCTCCTTCTAAAGACAAAACAACTGATTATAAAATAATAAACACAATCGCGCGAATAAAACACAATCATCACCGACAACAAACAGGCTAATGAAACAACTTAGTTAATTGTCAGAAGAACTTATTAATCTAAATGACGTCAGGGACTGACCTAACCCCCTGACCTAACCCGCTTATTTTAATATTATTAATAAACATATAATTGTAAGTAGCTGCTTACACTGTTATGCAATAACACATGAAAAAAAATTTTTTACTAATTAGATTAATTTAAAATATTGTACCATGTTCTGTCCTTATCCTTACCAATTATACATATGATATAAAATATGTTTGTATATTACAGAAAATTTTCTTTCGTCATGTTATATGATATAAATCAATTCTATAAAGATAATTTAATATAATACAAATTTTTAAAAAATAAAGACAAATATGTCCACATCATATCAAAGGTTACTATAATTAGCTAAACCAAACTTGATAAAAAACACAAGAAGGCAAAATGGAATAAATAACATCTTAACTTGAATGTTAAAACGCAGAACTCATCACTATAGTTCCATGAAAAAATAAATTTATTCTACCTTTTTGTACTAAAATTTTATGGGACAGTTCTAATATATTTAATAAACACATATTGATATGAAATTAAATAATATTTCGATTTAAGAATAATATTTCGATTCGATAACTCTGTAAAATTTTAAAACATAAAAAATATTTATTACATAAAAAATATTTTTTACATAAAAAAAATATTTATTGAAGGAAATTTCAGTTACTTGTATATTAAAATGCATCTAAAATTGAATTTTATTTATTATTAATTCCTACGTTTTAAGATTTTAATAAATCATATTCAAATTATTAAAAAAATTTGTATTCTTAGTTGGCGCAATTATTTTATATCACTACTTTTGTAGACAATATGACAGTTGGATACAATTAGTGTATGAACTTGGCTTTGTTTATCTTTTTTTAAAAAGTACTGTATATGACAAATATATTTATTGGAATTATGTAATTTAAATATACTGTATTGTAATACAAACGGAATTTTGTATGATATTCATTTTGATTAGAATGTTCACAATATCAATTGTATATGCAAGCGATAAGACGCCGCAGTAGTTGCAAGTAATTTAAAGCTATATATGTTTCGAAGCTTTAATAATATGGAATATATCGGAATTATCGTCACCAAAAATAATATAAACATTATATGGAAACTCACATATATGATTATTATGTCAACGATCGAGATATCATTATCAGCTATCGTATTGAAGATCTCGTTAAAAGCCTCTAAGTAGATGTCACTTCGAATTTATCCTCATTTACTCGACGACACAATATGATGTTGATTTGGCAAATATTTTATAATAAGATAAATAGAAAAAAACACTGGCAAAAATCCTGTAATCGTAGTGATAATCCTCGGGTAACAGGAAGCGGATTTCCTGGCAAGGATCGTGCGCAATCAGTTGAAACACTTTATCTACTTTATCTTTTATTTTCGCTCTACAACGAATCGTTCGTACATCCGTACACATTTGGCAAAAGATATTTTCCTCCACAGATGCAATATTTATTATTAAGCAGACGATTATCTAGAGGACAATATAATTGAATATAGATGTATAGATGATTGTATTCTTGCATATATCGAAATGGAACAATATTATTTTTACTGGAATTTTGAAAGAACTCGTGCGACATAACATAAAATCGTTCCTGTTTTCGAGTCTCATGAAATTTTTATAAATTTCTTGTGATGTCAAGTTTTTCTTACTCATAATCTTTTTGAATTTCTACGAGGCTGCACACATATTTGTTTATCATCCTCATGATTCTGTATGCATGCCAAGTTCATAATGCACCGAGTTATTGTCATCATTATACGTAGAGTTAATGATATCCATACTGCGTACCATTATATTGAGTATTTTTAAATAGTACTTTCAAAGAAATAATATCGCGGCTTTTTAGATTGCCATAATTTGTTGTAAAGTTTGAGTTCAGCACCGTCAAATTGTCATCTTTCTCTTCGTTGTTTGGAAAATTTTGCTGAGATTTTAACGATGAAACAACAAGGAGAAAAAACAAACATTACCAAAATGTAAAATTATTTTAACGTACAGTTTAAAAAAACAAATGAGATGCATGAATGTTTGATTTATATATTTGCTTTCAAAAACTTTTGATTATTTTTTAACATATGTACTTTGATTTTGTCTTGTGACAATTAAGATTAGTCATTACATTTGAAATCTTCGAGGAGAATTGTTTTTCTTTACTTTTATACGTGTCCATTTTTGTATACATGTCTATTCTAATATATAAACTATAATTTAAAAATTTCTTAGAATCATAGAAGATATTTAAAATAATTAAATTTTTAAACCAATCAAATTTAATAACCATCATATCTCATGTATACGATTTTTGAATAATTAAAAAATTTTATATTACGTTTATATAATTTTAATAACTTTGAATGACTTCATTAACTATGTCTTTATATTAATTAAAAGAACATGCATTATGCAAATGCAAGTATATAGATGTAATCAGCTAAAATTATTATTTTTATCTCAGTAAAATCTTGAAATAATAATTTTATTCTAACACCGTTATCTTTTGTTGTAATTACAGTTTTTAATTATATCTACTTTTAATTATATCACTAGATTTAATAAAATTAATACTGTATACGATTTAACTTCTCTTTTCGAAAGGAACGAAAGAAGAATATATATGTGTTTATTCGAGTCGGAGAAAATGAGACTACCAAGGACGACGAGTCATCAAGGAAATTTTCTGATTTGAAGGAGTGGTTTGGAATCTAGAAAATGGTAAAAATAAATATTTATTTTATTTTATTTATTATTTTAATATAATATAAATACAAATTTAAATAATTTTATACGAATCTCACGTATTATAATAAGAATATGGAAACGTATAAAAAAATAACAAATAACTTCTTTATTAAACGTTTGCAATATGGGTAAGTTCAAGTAAAGATTTACCAAAAATTGTTCTTGACATGGTACAGTTATTAAAACCTAACCGTTTCATGTCGAATTTTTGGAAAAACATTTGCAATTCTGACAGAAACGCTTCAATAGCTGTCGCATGATTGTCTTTTTACACACGAATATGATGAACGTACCGATATCTTGCATGGCGTTCAACACAAGATTACATTTATAATAAGGGCTAAACCATGCAATTACATCAGACGGCCAATATATAGACACTGTTATTGTAATCCAATTTATGGCCATTATGATAAATAGTATGATAAACAGTCTCAGATACAGACCGAACCTGCAAATGAATATATATCTTTTATATTTTCTGAATTTGTTTTATAAAAATAAATATTTCCTTCGAAAAAATTATAACTATTTCACATTATTGTAACGTCCCTGGTTTGAGTTGCGGTCGAGTCTGTCTTGAAAAGGGAAGAAGATCTCAAGTTATCCGGACGCGTTTTACATACGGGACGATCCGTTGTGTTATAATTCTGTTACCTGTGTTCTGTGTTGCTGTGTTGCCTATTATAATTCCCTTGTTACCTATAGAAGTGTTTATTTATTTTCCGCGTCTCGCGAGTGCCCGATTTCTTACTGCGCGTCTCAAAATGTTACGCTCGAGGCGAGGATTTCGATATATATCGAACTAAACACTAAAGAAATCGGCCGTCGCGGACCACGTCAAATGAATAAGCACTTTTATAAGTAACAAGGGAACTTTAATAAGCAACGCAGAACACAGTTAATAGAATTATAATTCAACGGATCGGCTCGTATGTAAAACGCGTCCGGATAGCTTGACAGTTATTCTCCGACTCAAATGACGGATACTGCCATCAACAACATCTTGACAATGAGATCTTCTTCCTTTTTCAAGGCAGACTCGACCGCGACTCAAACAAAGGACGTAACATTATTAAATATTTAAATAACTATATAATAAATAGATATATCTATTTTCTGAAGTTGTGATTCTGAAAAGACTCTCCAAAAAACCCCCAAAAAACTTATATACTAACTTAAATTAAAATTGAAAACAACGATGTGTTTGTACAAGAGAGCTTGTATTTATGAAAATATATTGTTGCAAATAAAGAAGTCTCAGAATGATTATCTCTCTCCTTCTCTTGTATCGGAAATGATCAAAAAAGCAATTGATTTTATTCAAAGCAATACCGTTGATAAGTGAATACAGCGGGACATGTCTTCTTGTTAAATAAGCCTGATTATACATTGATATAAAAATGTTTACAAACCATCGCTTGTTGTCATTATAAACTCTGTTCTCTGAATCTCTCAGATGACGGGCTGTGTCCTTTTCATAACGTATAATTTTCAATGCAGTGCAAATAGATAAGCAAATGCTACTAATAATACAGACACTTCGCGGCCCGTAAAAATACAATAGATACGCCTTCCTAGCTAAAATAAATAATAAACTTCTTTACATCATATGTTGTAAATAAAACAAAAGAACATATTTTTAAAGTAAATTGTCAAAGGGTTAATTAATTAAATGTTTTGTTAATAGAGTTATGTTAATAGTGACATATACTCACATGTAAACCCAGGACTACGGACACAAAATTCCGGCCGGATTAAGTTTTTCGGCACGTTCGGAACGAAATCCATGATAATACAAATGATAGTAAAAATGAAGGTACTTCCCCAAGCAAAGATAGAATATATTAATTTTTTTCTCGTTTGTTTCGCTCCCTCGTTTCTTTGTAACAAGCGAAAATCTCTGCAAAATGCAGAGTTTACTTTACAATTAATTAGTAAATAATAAAACAAATGATATGGTATGCCTTCTTTCAAATATCTTGAATGTCTGTTTATATATGGTAAACTATAAAAAAGATGATGAACATTATGCTATATAATGTCTCAAATTAATAAATATTACTATATATTCAAATATGTCGAATATATCAAATATATTCAAATATATCGATATTTTACTATCATTAGATTAATTTTGATTTAGCAAAATGTTTAATAAAAAAATTAAAAATCAATTTCCGTCAAAAAGCTTGAGTATTTTATATTATTATATAAAAAAAAGAAAAAAAATTTTAAATGATATTGGCTAAGGATATATAAAATAAAAAATTTTAAACGATTTTGGCTAAGGATATATAAAATTAAAAAAATATAAAATTACGAAAAGATTAATAATATTATATTATTAATTTTGAAATTATATTATGAATTTTTTTATAAATTAATATAACATTATTAATAATTTAAAATATTTTATTGTAATAATCATTAATAGCATTAATATCATTTTTTCTTTAACAATTGAATGCATGCTTATAAAATTCACTTCAATTTTTTGTTTTAGAAAAAGAAGATTAGAAATTTCCAACGGAAAAAATGTACATGTTTCTGAAATGAAACTTCTGTTATATCTACATTAAAATTATCATTTCTCAAGCCAAATAATTATTTTTGTACTACCAATTAACAAGACACGATATATTCTTTCCGATCAATGCAAATCATTATTCTTTTTTATCTTTATGGATTGTTATATGTAGATATAAGCTGAATGTATTATTTATACATATCACATATGAATATTTTATCATATCATGTTCGTGTCATATAAAAAATATCACAATCTTATAAATTTTTTTATATATATATATATATATATATATATATATATATTTTTGTATGTATGTATGTATGTATGTATCTATGTATGGATGTATATATATATATTAAACAATTTACCTAAATGTCCACCAAAAATTGAAACTCAATACACTTAACCAGAAAGACCATGACACAAGACAGAAATAGCGGACTAAAGCTGCAACAATAAAATAACCAATTTTAAAATGTCACTAATTCACAAGTATTTTGTATATTATTAGGAACTACTATATTATAAACTATTATATTATAAAAAGTTTTTCTTCAACTTTAATAGTAAGAATTTATCAGGAAACAATATAATTAATTAATGCACGCTAATACTAAATTAAATAATGTTTTTCAAAAATATATAACTTTACAAGATTTGAATAGTACTATCAAAAAATATTAGGCAAAAAAATTTAAATTGTATTTTACGTTAAAGTAAAATAAAATATTATTTTAAATTTTTCACTATTAATTCTTGTTTATTAAATTTTAGTATATCGTACATTCAAGTTTTATCTTAAGAAAATTAATAAAAATTAGGTGCCAATGTACTTTTTTTTACTAATGTAAAGTGAAAAAAATTAAAATAATATTTTATTTTATTTTAACGGACAATAAAATTTAAATTATTTTGCCTAAATCCTTTTTTGTTAAAAAAATTAATAAAACAATTAATGTGCACACTGCATTGACTGCATTATTACATGATTTGGTTGTACTGTACCAATTATGACACAGATGAAATATGGAATATCTGCTATGTCCTTTGAACGGAAATATAGAATGTCACTTATCCATCCGAAAAATAACATACTGCAGCATTGGCGCAGTATGAAACTATGTATGTTACGAAGCTCCGGCAGTATAGAATACACCACAAATGTCGTCAACAAACACAACATAGACACTATACGGCAACTCCAATATAAAATGTTTAATATTTTTGTATTTATGTAATAATTTGTTTTCCAAATCACCATCGCAGAACAGATAATTGCATTAAATTGATTATCATCCATGACGGCCAAACAATATGATGCTGATTCGACAAATGTTTTGAAATGAGGAAGATACAGAGAGCCATTTACGAAGAACATATAATTTAATTCTGAATCCTTGTAATAATCGTACGAATAAAAAACAACAGATTTAGTTTCCTGGCACTGATTTTGAATGGTTAATGGAAAAAGCTCGTCCACCTTCTTATTTTCGCTCTGTATTGAATTGTTCGAATAGCTATATATGTTTGGAAAAACATATTCATTTTCACTAGCAATGCAATTCTCGTCAACCAAGCGATCACCGAGCGGACAACAGAGCTGAATGCAAGTAATATTGCGGCATTCTTCGTAAGAAACGATGTAATTTTTATTATTATCATTATTTATTTTGTTTTTAATAAAGTTTGTATGATTATATGTCTCCTGCCATATGTTGTCCTCTTTGTTGTCACTTGTGAAGTTTCGCGGAGTCGTTGAAGATAAAGTGAAAAGTAAAACTATGAAAAGCCAAAATGCAAACCTTTCACCGCACATCGTTAACAATTTGAAAACTCAATTTAATTTTTTTCTATTCTGCAATTTTTTATCTGCTATGTTATGACTACAACGAGTTTTTTAAAACAAGCATGATATTGATTGTTTGCGATAATTAAGTCACGACAAGACAACGTTCTCCTTCTAAAGACAAAACTTGTAAAACAACTTATTATAAAATAATAAACACATTCGCGCGAATAAGACACAATCATCATCGACAACAAACTTGCTAATGAAACAACTTCATGTTAATTGTCACAGAAGAACTTATTAATCTAAATGACGTCAGGGACTGACCTAGCCCTACCCGCTTATTTTAATATTATTAATAAACATATAATTGCAAGTAGCTGCTTACACTGTCACGCAATAACACAAGAGAAAAAATTTTCTTACTACTGGATTAATTTAAAATATTTTTCATGTTCTATCCTTGTCGTTACCAATTATACATATGATATAAAATATGTTTGTATATTACAGAAAATTTGACTGCTTTGCTCTTTGTTTATTCGAATATTATTCTCTCGAGAAGGATATTTTGGCGAGTGAGCGAGTTGGTCGTACGTTTGGAGCGATAACGAAACGAGTACGCTGTTGCAATCGTTAGGTTCTATTCTGATACAAGGCTGCCAGATTGCGTTGCATCTAGCGGCGGCACGTGTACGCTCGACATTCGTCCACTTTTGATTATTTTCGGTTACTTTCGGTTACCTTCGGTTACCTTTGATAGAGAAAAACGGATAGCTTCTATCTCCTTCTCTTTTGAGAATGTCTATTGTATTCATTGGATCCATAAAATCTCGAGCTGACGAATTGACGATAACATGTGCGATACTTACAATCACACATAATATTTTCCTATTGATTTTTTGTTATAAAAGTTTATATGTTGTTTAAAAAAGAGAATATAACATATACAAAAACAGGTTTTACATATTTTTATCAAAATTTTTATCTAAATTTTTCCACTCTTGGCCAATATGTACGCTTTTTTATTAAAAAAAATTTCTTTAAAAAAATTATTGTAATAAAATAATATTTAAATTTATTTTAATAGAATTGTATTTTGTTATTATTATTTTGTATTAATGTATTAATGACGTACATCTTGTTGCTCAACGGAAACCGCGAGAAGATGATGGTCTCTTCCGTTAAAAAGGAAATGTAAAAAATTTAATAAATGAATAATAATAAAAATAAAATAAAAATAAAATAATAAAATAATGATAAATAATAAATAAAAATAAAAAATAAAATTATAATAAAATATAATCAATTTTCTAATTGATAAAAGATCAAAATATTATTTACACATTTCCTTACACACACACACACACACACACACACACACACACACACACACACACACACACACACACCCCCCCCCCCCCATATAAAAACATATATGTATATATATATATATATATATATATTTATATACATATCTTTACATACTTATTTTTTAAGTGATGTATATAAAAATGTATTGTATATAAAATTATTTATCGCAGGAAGGGCCTGCTACGTCAGCATCCGCATGGACTTTTAAATTGTTTTTATTAGCGGCATATAATTTATCCGCCGACATAAGAGATAAATGCTCTTCATTAATGAGCATATTTAAAGCTGTTTCTCCTCTAGTTTTAGTTTGGAAACACACAAATAGCATTAACGGAAACCGTTGAAAAGCTATTACGTGTTTTCGTTTTTAAATTGTTCAAAAGAGAAAACATTCTCTCAGGATCGGCATTAGAATTCGGAAGCGTTCGAATAGTATTTATAATATTGGTTAAATTGGAATATTTAGGAACATTATTCGTGTGCCGACGTTGTAAAATTGCTTTTCACATATTGTCAAAATTTAATTTAGAAAAATTTTGTTTTTCTTTTACTGTAAGGTCTGATGCTAATGCAATCCACTCTTTTTTTAAAGCATCTTCATCAAAACCGCCGAGAGTTTTAGCTACGAGAAAAAATGATGTCATCAAATGATGTTTGTCTATTATTATCGAATAAACTTACAGATGATTGAAAAACTTGTAACTTTAATAAAAATTCATTATTTATAGGTAATTTTTTACAAATTTCTTCTGCAGCAGTCATATAAAATGTTAAACAGTTCTATCGAACAATTTTAACTATGTTTATGTGATCTTTCAACGTTAATTCGTTCAGATATTTCTCACATTCTGATCCCAAAATAATTTCATTAATAGGTTTTTTTTGATTTTCTTTTAATGAGAATATAATTTGAAAATGGTTTTAAATATTCTTCTTTTATAAAATTTTGACAGATTTGGAAAAGAAAGTTTTTAGATTTTGGCTGCAATAAATAGATTCTCGCTTTTGACGCTTGAAAGAATGCATTAAATGCGTTAAAAAAATTTAAAACATATTTTAAAAAAAGAAAATAAGCTTTTATTTCTATGTTGTTCATCATAGATAATAAGTATTTTCCAGAATTTGTTTTTTCATTCGCAACCATTTCAGTAAAAAAATATTTAATTGTATCGAGATTCAAGAAGTCCTTCGATGCATAAATAATGAGAAAGCCAGCGTGTGTCACATAATTTTAAATATTTTGTGATTTGTTTCTGGGAAACATTCACAAAATTCGCAAAAAATAACCGTACGTTTGGAACTGCTATTTAAATATTTAGCAATTTTTTAAAAAATTCATCGCAATATGCAGGCATTTTAGAACAAGCAGCATGTGCTGCTAATGCGGAGGAATGGCACACGCATGAAAATGTTAATACATGAGGGCATATTTCTTCCAATTTTTTTTAAACGATAAATGTTTCCCTATCATGACGGAAGCATTGTCGCATGACAGGGCGACAATATTTAAAAATGGTATCTGTAATTTCCACATTTCACTTTTAAATGTATTGAACAACTTTTCTGCGCTTGAATCTTTGGCATCAATATTTATTAATTTAATTAATTGCGAGCGAACATCTAATGTTTCCGGATCAACATATCGGACAAAAAAAGTCATCCATTTATTATTAGTGATCAGAGATCAGATGTTTCATCGGTAAAAATCGAAAATTTTGTGTTTAGAATAATATTGACAACACGATTAGTCTCAAACGAGCATACAACGTTTGTAATAATATTTGTACATTTTGTTCGGCCCTTACTCATACTATTCAACACATTAGGATCTTTTCCTATGTTTTGAAAAAAATTCAGAATTTTTTTTGCCGTTTGATGAGGAATATTGTTCTCAGCAATTAATGCGGCATATCTGATTTCCGCTGATTTTTTACGCTCATCACAAGAGTAAAGTGATTCATCCATTATATTTAAATCTTCATTTGAAACTTTTGTTTCAATATAATTTTTCTTTATTTATATGAACATTAGATTCTGCGTGACGGTAGATTTGCGATAAACCGCCAGCGATAGATTTATCACGAATCAAACAAAAAAATAAGCTTGCATTATATGGCACTTCACGGAACCAACATTTAAATTGCTGAATTTCTAACCATTTTTGTTGAAACTTTGTTTTTTACGCAATTTTTTTATTGGCGAATCAGCATTCTATATTATTATTATCAGTTAACGTATTTACCTTAATATTATTTTTGTGACACGCAGAATCCGCATGCCTTGATAGTGTTGAATTGCACGAATAATTCTTATTGCATATACTACAATAATAAAAACTATCGTCGGATGATACTTTGCATAACCAAAATTTATATCGATCATCACTAAGCCAAGCTTCTAAAAAATTTCGCTTACGTTTTTTAGTTAATTGATCATGACACATTTTGATTATCTATTCTTAACTTAATTTACTTTCTCGTCGGCACAATATCACCAATCTTTTGTCGATTGCTTTGAACTATCTTTTGACTGGGTCACGAACGTATTCGCAAGACGAGCACAATCAATAGTCAACAATTAATAATTAGTAAAAATTTTTAAATGAAAATAAATAGCTTTTAAAAATGGCGAACAATTTTTAAGTATATCGGGTACGCTCTATCAAATGATGATATTTTTAACTTTTGATTCCGACCGGAAATATGCCATCCAGATCGGAAGTTGAATTTTTTTACTGTGTATTACAGATTCGAATTATACGTAAAAAAATAAGAAACTTTTGTATCAAACGTTTTTCTAAAAGTGCCTCTGTCAATCTCAAAATTGATCTCGAATGTAATTGTGATGAAATAATGAACTTTAATTTTTATTTTTTTGACATAAAATTCGAATCTGTAATAAAAAGTACCATGTTCCCCTAAAAAATTCAACTTTCGATCCAGATGACGTGTTTCCGATCGAAATAAAAAATTGAAATATCGCCATTTGATAAGCCGTATCCGATTTACTTAAAAATTGTTCGCGATTTTTAATAAAAGCCGAAAAATTTATTTTCATTTTAAAAAGGATGCATGGGTGGTCTGAGATACCCTGTATATTTCATTTTTATACCTCTATTTTTGTAATATAACATTTATGTTTGTAAAAATGTATGTAAAATTTATTTATTAATTATTATTTATTAATATTATACATTTTTTATACAATATATAAAGTTTACAGAAAAGAATTAATAGGGAAAGGTTATGTGATAATAAACGTCACACATGTTACATCGCCAATTCGCCACTTTGCCAGCTCGAGATTTCGAGGATCACATAGCCACACGGTAAAAAACATTTTGTATTTCTGTTAAAATTTTCTCATATAAAAATTTTTGTGTTAAACTTTTAACATACTCTTATGTTAATGTAACATATTATCGTTGCGTTATTTTGACATTTCTGCATTGAGTTAGTATTCACTGATTGTAAGAGTTAAAACAACACAATTAATATATAAATGCACGAATTTTTGATGAAATATGTTATATGTTAAAATTAACAGATAAATTGTGTTATTTTCTCTCTATAACAGTTTCCACATGTTAAATCGATATCTCTTCGTTATTTATCATAAAAATGTAAAAATAACATTTACTTTTAATAAAATTTAACATTATAAATATGTTAAATTTAACATAAATTTTATTTCCAGATAAAGTTTAAGTGTTACACTTTTGTGTTAATTTTTATACATATTACTTGTGTTATTTATTTACATACTTGCCTTCTGTTAAATTAACATTAAAATTAGAGTGGATAAATTGGGACATGTGAAATATGTTAAATTTAACACAAAATTTTTTACTGTGTATTGTATTCAGAAAGATAGGTAAGATACAATATATCTCTCGGGAGAGAATGGAACAGAAGCTAATCTATCTATCTTCCTCTGTAAATAAGAAGATAATTGAAAGTGGACGAATGTCAAGCATACACGGATAAGAACTCATGCCTTAGTGCGAAAGTGGTGGGGATACGAATCGTGCCGCCGCTGGACGCAACGTACGCAATCTGGCAGCTTTGCTCTGATATATTTCTATCTGTAGGGGAATTATAATAATAAATCTATAACTTTGTATTATTATATATTAAATCATCTTTTCTCCATTAAAACCTTTACATTATATATAAATTATATCAATTATATCAATTATATAAATTATACACAGGTCACAGATATATTTCCTATGATCTTTTTTGCTCAGTTGCGAGCTCACGAGCCCTTCACGGGATAAGTTCTTGATCCATGTGAATGTCCGATGTTGTTGAATACTCTCGCTTTCGATGCTGTACATATTTGTAGAAATATCGTTGACAAATTCAAATTTTTTAATTTGATTCACGGTTACTGGAAATTTAATGTCTCGAAGATTAAAATTTAGTGTCTCGAATTTAGCACTGTCGCGGATACGAGGATTCCCGTTCCTTTCAACAAGATGTAGGGCTGCGATCACTGCCCACATGAAATACGCATTGTCTTTTGATTGCACTTTAATCATCGCTCTTTTCATCATAATCTCCCGCGATAATTTAACATGATATAGGATTATACTTATTTACAGTCAAATTAAATATTCGCGACAATGCCCATCCGCTATATAAGTTCTTGAAATTCTTTCAGCGATGCGACGGTGAGATCGATAACGCGTCGTTCGTAGCACTCGCATAAATCAGATATGCGAAAGAGTTTATAGTTTCTCGTATAAAAAGAAAAATAAAATTAAATGATGACAGTTGTGTGTGCTGACAATAAAATAGTCAATAGACGTATGAAAAAGAAGTAATAATAAATTTCGAAATTTTTGAGAAGAATTTGATTCAAATATCAACTTAACGTGCTTTTTTCAATAATTAATTTTTGGAGAATTAATTTTTCATACATATCATACACTTATAAATATTAAATTATTTATTGCAATTTACAAAAATATTTAAATACAAATCGCCCTCAAGTGCATAATATTATATGATGAAACATTCATGGCGTCGACGGCGCACGTAAAATATAATTATGTGAAAATAAATTGAAATCGAACATATAAAGAATTTTAAATAACGGATACATTTAAAATAGTCGGGTTCAAATACTTTTGTAATGGGTTTGAATCATATCAATTTGAAAGATAGTATTTTATTCTATTTTTATGTATTATTTATTATTATCAGAGAAAATTTATCAACATTATACAATACTCTATATATTTCTTTAGAAGATCAAAACTTTTATGGGACTACAATCATTAATTTGAGTCAAATGTATTAATAATGAATTGACAAAAGATTCATTGTTAGTATGAAATTAAAAATTAAAAATAAAATTATAAATTCTATTATGACAATATTATATTTGATATAATAACACTAGTTAACATTGATTTTATCACAAAAAAATGACAGGTCATTTCTATTTTCCTCGTAATTACAAATCTGAAACTCAAAATGTTCCATCACGTTTTTGAGAACAAAAAGTCAAACGGTAAAAAACCCTGTTGTGATACTTTTTACAGATTTGTCACAAAATAATGGGACGTGATAGAATTCTTTACGTGAGCTTAAATTAAAGCTTGAACCTTAAATTTTAAAGTTGGAGAGAATCGTCCATAAGTTATAGAGCAAAAGAGTTTTTTATCCTTTGATGTCAAAAATGTAATGTGATGGAACATTTTGGAGTTTCAAATTTGTAATCTACAGGGTGTTTCGTCAACATACAGCTCAATACGACGGGTTGCCTGCTCATAGGAGCGCAAGACCGGTAATGCAGGAATAGGTAATACAGATCACTCGCCTACATTTTCGACGAAGTATACAAGCTGTCAACGCTATCAACGCGTAATAAGCTGTTAGAAGAAAAAATTAAATTGCACAGAATAGTGAACTTGTGACATGAATATTTGAAAGTATATATCTAAAAGAATGTTATAATTATAATTATTATTATAATATAATACTTTTAACATTATACATCTATCAATAATTCTCATCTACATATGATTGCAATAATATTATAATATTATAATATTCCATATAATATGATGCAATAATATTATAATATTATAATATTATTATTATAATATTATAATATTATTGCAATCATATATATATGAGGATTATTGATATAATGTTAAGAATTATATTAAGTTTAAGTTTTTTTTTATTTTTCTTGCGCTCGTATGAGCAGGCAATCCGTCATATTGATCTGTATGTTGATGAAACACCCTGTACAAGCAAAATCCTATCGGAATAACCTATCATTCCTTTTGCGACATAAAAGGGTTGAAAAATGTTGACAGTCTAATAAATAATCACATTGAAACTATAATAAGTATGTATTTTATATTTACAAAGCAAATAATAAAATTTGATTATACCTTTTGAAGTAATACTGATAATGCTAAAAAAATTTAAAAAGTTTACATATAATACCTTTTAGATTGTAAAATATATTTAAAAAAGCTTATAAATAAATTTTTTAAAACACAAATTATTAAGCAATAACAGAGATCGAAAGATATATTTATAATAATTAAATTTTTAAATCAATCAAATTTAATGTCCATCATATCTCATGTATTGAAAGTTTTTGAATAATTAAAAAATTTTATATTACGTTTATATAATTTTAATAATTTTGAATGACTTCAATAACGTTGTCTTTATATTAATTGAAAGAACATGCGATATGCAAATGCAAGTATATAGATGTAATCAGCTGGAATTATTATTCTTATTTCAATGAAATCTTGAAATAACAATTTTATTCTAACACCGTTATCTTGTTGTAATTGCGGTTTTTAATTATATCCACTTTTAATTATATCCACTTTTAATTACTAGATTCAATAAATCACTAGATTCTAGATAATCACTAGATTCAATAAATTAATATGTATATGATTTAACTTTTCTTTCCGAAAGGAACGAAAGAAGAATATACATGTGTTCGAGTCGGAAAAAATGAGACTACCAAAGACGACGAGTCATCAAGGAAATTTTCTTATTTGAAGGAGTGGTTTCGAATCTAGAAGATGATAAAAATAAATATTTATTTTATTTTTTGTTTTAATATAATATAATACAAATTTATAATAAAAGTTATCTTGCTTAATAAAAGATTATAAATGGAAGTTGCCTTAAATTGAAAAAAGTCATATTTATTTTATTTTCCCGAAAATAAGAACTGTTACTTTCATCCCCAGACTATATTACTTTCGTCCCTGGCCCTCAGGACAAAAGTAACAATCAATGTACTTGCGAAAAGCTATAATAACTTTTTAAATATTTATCATTTGAGATTGAACATAGTATAATAATAGAACAATAAATGGAATTTTTTAACATATAATCTTTTTTGAATATCTCTAACGATAATTAATTAGTGACCTATAATACAAAAATGTTACTTTTGTTCCCGGTCTCCCCTATACAGGGTGTCCGTCGATTTTCGACCTTAACAAAAAAATAAATAGATTGGCTCAAATTAAGAAGAAATTATCTATATTGTTTTGGGATTGTCGCAATAATTATGGAAAAATTAAATAAAGAAGCTCGGCCAATCTGCGTGAATAGAAGCGCGCGGCGACGAGATCGTCCCACTGTAATCCGATACTAGTCGCGTCGCGAAGCGGTGGGCGGGTCGCTTGAGACATGATACGATATATCGCAATACCGCGTCGAAAAATGACCCGTCCTTTTAGCGGCGAGAAAATGATGCGCTATCATTTCCACACCACCTTGCGGTAGATAGCATGGTGCGCTTTTTTTATAGTGGTTTCCCCCCATAGCTATTCCACTCTCAATTTGAAAATTATTCAAAATGCCATTACACACATACTATACGCTGAATACATCGTAAATGTAAAAAATTAATGGTGACAGTACCTTTACAAAATTGATCCGTGATTGAAAATCCTTCGATAAAATGTATTCCACACGTTGATAATGATATGATGATAAAATGCTTCACGAATCTTTTCTTCATCTCGTACACGAAAACGCACTGCTGAATCGATTATTCCGATATTATGCACGACACCCAGTTTCACATAATTATTGCACAACACGTAAAATGTACGGCCACTTGGTTTCGTTAACGCCTGGGAAACAGCTGAGTCGCATGTGAGTGTAAGCGTACGTGTGAGTTCGACGCTTGCGCACATGATTGTCCGGCTGTAGTTGTGCTGCCGGCGTATACCTCAGTCTGATAACAGTGTGCGAGACACAAGATGTTTTAATAAAAATCTTGTGTTTGCGTAGTAAATTAACAGTGAAAATGAGGTATATTCTGCAGGAATATACGGATATGATTGTGGCATACGACCTAGCGGAAATATTGATCGGGCCGCTATTTACATGGAATCATTTCCCAGGCGTTAACGAAAACCAGGTGACCGTACAATTTTAAGTGTTGTGCAATAATATGTGAAACTGCGTGTCGTGCATAATATCAGGATAATCGGTCCAGCAGTCGCTTTCGTACGAGGTGAAGAAAGGATTCGTGAAGCATTTTATCATCGTATCATTATCAACGTGTGCAATCATTTATCGAAGGATTTTCAATCACGGATTAATTTTTGTAAAGGTACTGTCACCATTAATTTTTTCCATTTATGATGTATTCAGCGTATAGTAATGACATTTTGAATAATTTTCAAATTGAGAGTGGAATAGGCCTATGGGGGAAACCACTATAAAAAAAGCGCACCATGCTATCTACCGCAAGGTGGTGTGGAAATGATAGCGCATCATTTTCTTGCCGCTAAAAGAACGGGTCATTTTTCGGCGCGGTATTGCGATATATCGTATCAGCTCGAGCGACCGCCCACCGCTTGCGACGCGACTAGTATCGGATTACAGTGGGACGACTCTGTCGCCGCCGCTATCTTTCGCAGATTGCATACGATCTTCTTTATTTAATTTTTCCGTAATTATTGCGACAATCCCAAAACAATATAAATAATTTCTTCTTAATTTGAGCCAATCTACTTATTTTTTCGTTAAGGTCGAAAATCGACGGACACCCTGTATATACAGGGTGTCCGTCGATTTTCGACCTTAACGAAAAAAATAAATAGATTGGCTCAAATTAAGAAGAAATTATCTATATTGTTTTGGGATTGTCGCAATAATTATGGAAAAATTAAATAAAGAAGCTCGGCCAATCTGCGTGAATAGAAGCGCGCGGCGACGAGAGTCGTCCCACTGTAATCCGATACTAGTCGCGCTGCGAAGCGGTGGGCGGGTCGCTCGAGACATGATACGATATATCGCAATACCGCGCCGAAAAATGACCCGTCCTTTTAGCGGCGAGAAAATGATGCGCTATCATTTCCACACCACCTTGCGGTAGATAGCATGGTGCGCTTTTTTATAGTGGTTTCCCCCATAGGCCTATTCCACTCTCAATTTGAAAATTATTCAAAATGCCATTACTATATGCTGAATACATCGTAAATGTAAAAAATTAATGGTGACAGTACCTTTACAAAAATTGATCCGTGATTGAAAATCCTTCGATAAAATGTATTCCACACGTTGATAATGATACGATGATAAAATGCTTCACGAATCCTTTCTTCATCTCATACGAAAGCGCACTGCTGGACCGATTATCCTGATATTATGCACGACACGCAGTTTCACATAATTATTGCACAACACATAAAATTGTACGGTGAGCGGACATGTGAGTGTAAGCGTACGTGTGAGTTCGACGCTTGCGCACTATGGTTGTCCGCTCAGCTGTAGTTGCGTGCTGCCGGCGTACAGTCTGATAACAGTGTGCGAGAGCTAAGACGTTTTAATAAAAATCTTGTGTTTGCGTAGTAAATTAACAGTGAAAATGAGGTATATTCTGCAGGAATATACGGATATGATTGTGGCATACGGACTAGCGGAAATACTTATCGTGCGGCCGCAATTTACATGGAATCATTTCCCAGGCGTTAACGAAAACCAAGTGACCGTACAATTTTATGTGTTGTGCAATAATTATGTGAAACTGCGTGTCGTGCATAATATCAGGATAATCGGTCCAGCAGTGCGCTTTCGTACGAGATGAAGAAAGGATTCGTGAAGCATTTTATCATCGTATCATTATCAACGTGTGCAATACATTTTATCGAAGGATTTTCAATCACGGATTAATTTTTGTAAAGGTACTGTCACCATTAATTTTTTACATTTATGATGTATTCAGCGTATAGTAATGGCATTTTGAATAATTTTCAAATTCAGAGTGGAATAGGCCTATGGGGGAAACCACTATAAAAAAGCGCACCATGCTATCTACCGCAAGGTGGTGTGGAAATGATAGCGCATCATTTTCTCGCCGCTAAAAGGACGGGTCATTTTTCGGCGCGGTATTGCGATATATCGTATCATGTCTCGAGCGACCCGCCCACTGCTTCGCGGCGCGACTAGTATCGGATTACAGTGGGACGACTCTCGTCGCCGCGCGCTTCTATTCACGCAGATTGGCCGATCTTCTTTATTTAATTTTTCCGTAATTATTGCGACAATCCCAAACCAATATAAATAATTTCTTCTTAATTTGGGCCAATCTACTTATTTTTTTTGTTAAGGTCGAAAATCGACGGACACCCTGTATATATATATATATATATATATATATATATATATGTATACAGTATATATATATATATAAATATATGTATACAGGGTGTTTAATTTTAACGTTACCATCGAAATATTTTGCAAAGTTTAAAAGATACGAAAAAATTTTTCAAACAAAAGTTGTAGGATTTTGAGGGGGACATTTGATGGTGATTTTGACTTTGATCGAATTTAGTGGTCATTTAAAGGTCAACTTAATTTTTTTTAATAAAATCGTCTATTTTTTATTACACATTCTTGTAGCTTATCTCGAGAGCTTTCCAAAACACTAATTAAGTTAGTTTCCATTAAACACTTTCCGAGTTATGAGGCTTCAAATAATATCTTAATTTTACATAAACCATAAAATATCTAGTAAAATATTTATTTTTTTGACTATCTTATCTTAATACTTTTATATTCAAAATAATGAAAGATATTAATTGGTGTAAAGAAAACACATAGTTATTTTTAAGAAAAAATATGTAATTGTTGTTATTTACAAATGTTAATTGCATATTACATATTTTTTTCGAAACACCTATACATAAGAAAAGTTTTATGTTCCATTAAAATATTTATCAATCTTATTTGTTACCTCAAGATTACAAAACAAATGTGTAATCAAAAAAATGATATTATTTTATGTATATTAGTTTATCATTATTCACGCCAAAACTTGTATTTTTCTTTATTAGATACTAGTGTTCGCCAATATAAAAGAGCAAAATATTGTTGGAAAAACAATTTGGATTCAATACTCGTATGTGCTGTAAACAGCTATACTATGACTACTTCATTCTGACTTCGGACGAGAAAGACATTTTTCCCAAAGATAGCTCGAAATAACATAAAACTAATATTAAAACTAATATTAAAAATTAAAATTACATTAAGAAAAGTAGTATGATTTTCGTAGTATCCTTAATCTCGAAGATAATTATACATACAAACAAATCACCCGCACATATGTTTGATTTATGTGATATTACGTGATATTGTGTGATATTTACGTTAGTTATAGAAAAATACAGATGTGATATTTATGTTAGTTATGGAAAAATATAGATATGATGGTATCTATTTTAAAATATAATATACACACTCGTTAACAAAATTGTCGCACAGGTAATAAGGTATAATTTCATGTCAAATTTTCGCATAACTTATAATAAGTATAACTCCGTCAAAAATGATCGTATTTGAAAAATGTTTTTTCACAGCTTTGAGATTTTTAATATCAAGTCTATCTATAGTAAAACTTGTTTTATTATTTTTGTAGAAGAATTGATTATATAGATTTGTATACGACGTTTTATAATAACTAAAATTCTGTTATCATAATTTGATTTCGTTGTAAACTTTAAAAATTATTTATTATATCATATTATTATATTTTAAATTAATAATACTTTAGTCATATTTTTAATAATAATTAAATGATAATTTAATAGAATTATAATAATGTACATAAATTTTCAGCACTAATACGTCATTGTTATTGATCAGCTTCATCGAAGAAATTGCTGAAGATCAATAACGTCACCAAAGAGGTCAATCATTTTCAACAAAGGGATTATTCTTTTCTCGATGTCACTTCTATTATTGCATCATCGAAAAGATTTGTTTCGTAGAACATGATCAAATGTTGAATGAATCAAGAGATTAATTGTTTGACCTATTATAAAGAATATTTATTCCACATCAATTTCTGAACCATATGAAAGTCTGATTTGTTCTAGACCACTAAAAAGTCCGAAAAACAAAATTTTAATAAGTGATTTATGTAAGCATCGAATTTCGAATACTTGAAAAATTCTATTATTAAATTTTTATTTTGTATTAACTTCAGGTATATAAATAACCTTTTTAATAAAAAATTTAATAATAAAAAATAAAAAATTTTCTCTTTCTTTTTTTAATATGAATCTTAGAACATCAAAGACTAAAAGAGATAGAGAGTGTAATCCATAATAATACGAAATCTATCTTTAATTTCTTATTTATGATCGTTACTTTTAATGAACAAGAGATATAAAATTGTAGTATCATCTTATCTACACAGAACGCTGTCTTTTGCTTTAATTTTGTTATCCTTGACATTACTAATGTTACAGATCACTTTAACGAAAACAATAAAAAAATAGAATATTGATAAAAGAAAGAATTTTTATAATTAGGGATATAAAAATTTTATTACGCTTATTATTTTTTTCTGTTTCCCTAACAATTTATATCGTTTACCTAGCGTTCGTATAGCGATAAATATTTTATCTCTAGAAATTATTATAAAACTGCAATTTTATCGATCTAGAGATAAAATCTTTATCGCTATACGAACCTAGGTAAAAGGATATAAATTGTTAGCGGAAACATGAGAAATAATAAGCGTAATAAAATTATTTTATATCATATAATTATGTAAATTATTCAACTCTTTCTGTATCAATATTCTATTTTTTTTTAATCGTTTTTTACTCGTTAAAGTAATCTGTAACAATTAGTAATGTCAAGATAACAAAATTAAAGCAAAAAGCAGCACGATATCCGTACGTTACATTGCATTTTAACAAAGTACGATATAATATGAAAGAGAAAAATATGAATATATTTCTTTTATTCAAAATCTACTGTATTCCAAAGTCTGTTATTATCTTGTCACTCATATATCTATTTCAATTTTTTTTATTTTATTCAAAGTTAAATTATTTTTTTTTCAAACCTGTTTGTACGTATATTTCTGCTTGTTAAAGTTTTTAAATTTGAAAGAATGTTCTTTAATTAAATGTTTTATTAATAGAGTTATAAATGACTTACACTTACCATAAAACCAAGGACTATAGACACAAAATTCCGACCGGATTAAGTTTTTCGGCACATTTGGAACGAAATCCATGATAATACAGATGATTGTAAAAATAAAGGGATCTCTCTAAGCAAAGATAGAATATATTAATTTTTTTCTCTCTTGTTTTCCTCTCTCGTGTCTTTGTAACAAGCGAAAATCTCTAATGCAATTTACTTTATAATTAATTAGTAACAAATAAAACAAATTGTGATGCCTTCCTTCAAATATCTTGAATGTCTGCTTTATATAAATTATAAAAAAATGATTTATGCTATATAATGTCTCAAAATAATAAATATTATCATATATTCAAATATATTGATATTTTACTAACATTAGATTAATTTAGCAAAATGTTTAATAAAAAAATTAAAAATCAATTTCTGTTAAAAAGCTTGAGTATTTTATTATATAAAAAGAGAAAAATAATTTTAAACGGTATTGGTTTACGATATAATAAAATTTTATAATAATGCATAATAATGCAAAATTTGTTTTTTTAAAAAATAATAACTTTTAAATTGCTGCAAAATAACTGATACATTAAAATACGTACAAATTAAAGTAAAAATATGAGATATATTTAATGAAATTTGAGATATATGAAAAGTACATAAATGTACACACTTATGCATCACATATCAAATTAGATATTCTAATCTTGACAAGGATAAATATATATAATATTATATGTGCTCATTAGACAAACTTTTTGCGTGATGGTTCGCTTTTCCATAATTAATGTTTTTCCATAAGAAAATTGTTCTTGACATGATACAATTATTCAAACCTGTAACCGTTATGTCGAAGTTTCGGAAAAACATTTGCAATTCTGACAGAAACGCTTCATTAGCTGTCCCATGATTGTCTTTTTACATACGAATATGATGAACATAACGATATCTTGTATGGTATCCAACACAAACGTACTACGTATGATGTACAACATTGTAATATTATCAAAAAGCCAAAATTCGTACATTGTTGTTATAATCCAATTTATGGCTAATATGATAAACATGATGATAAATAATCTCAGATACAGATTTAACCTGCAAATGAATATATCTCTTTCATATTTTTTGAAGTTATAATATATTTGATAAATTCTAAAATATTTGATATATTCTAAAAGTATGAGCGGAAGCATTTAAAGTAACTTGTTTCATAAAGATAAATATTTCCTACGAAAAAATTCTAAATATTTTACATTATTAAATATATTTAAATAACTATATAATAAGCTACTTAAATTAAAATTGAAAACAACGACGTATTTGTACAAAAGAGCTTGTATTTATGAAAATATATTGTCGTCAATAAAGAAGTCTCAAAATAATTATCTCTTTCCTTCTCTTATATCGGAAATGATCAAAAAAGCAATTGATTTCATTAAAAGCAATATCGTTGACGAGTGAATATATCAGCACATGTCTTATTGTTAAACAAGATTGATTATACATTGATATAAAAATGTTTATAAACCATCGCTTGTTGTCATTATAAAATCTGCTTTCTGAATCTCTCAGATGACGAGATGTGTCCTTTTCATAAAGCACAATTTTCAATGCAGTGTAAATTGATAAGAAAATGCTACTAATAATACAGACACTTTGCGGCCCGTAAAAATACAATAGATGCGCCATCGTTTCTAAAATAAATAATAAACTTCTTTACATCACATATTGTAAATAAAACAGAAGAACATACTTTTATTTTTAAAATGAATTGTCAAAGGGTTAATTAATTAAATGTTTTATTAATAGAGTTATGTTATAAATGACTTACACTTACCATAAAACCAAGGACTCAAGACACAAAATTCCGGCCGGATTAAGTTTTTCGGCATGTTTGGAACGAAATCCATGATAATACAAATGATAGTAAAAATGAAGGGACCTCCCCAAGCAAAGATAGAATATATTAATTTTTTTCTCTCTTGTTTTCCTCTCTCGTTTCTTTGTAACAAGCGAAAATCTCTACAAATGCGAAATTTACTTTATAATTAATTAGTAATAAATAAAACAAATTGTGATACCTTCCTTCAAATATCTTGAATGTCTGCTTTATATAAACTATAAAAAAATGATTTATGCTATATAATGTTTCAAAATAATAAATATTATCATATATTCAAATATATTGATATTTTACTAACATTAGATTAATTTTGATTTAGCAAAATGTTTAATAAAAAAATTAAAAATCAATTTCTGTTAAAAGACTTGAGTATTTTGTATTATTATATAAAAAGAGAAAAATAATTTTAAACGGTATTGGTTTACGATATAATAAAATTTTAAAAAATGAGATATTACAAAAAGGTTAGTAATATTATATTATGAACTTTGTAATATAACTTTATTAATAATTTAAAATGTTATTTTAATAATACATTATTTTTTTCTTTAACAAATAAATGCGTGTTTGCGAAATACACATCAACGTTTTGTTTGGAAAGAAGCAAATTGGAAATTTTAAATAGAAAAAATGTACATGTTCTGAGATGCCTGTGTTATATCTGTTCTAAAATTATCGTTTTTCAAACCAAATAATTTTTATACTGTCAATTAACAAGACACGATATATTTTTTCCTAACAATGCAAATCATTATTCTTTTTTATCTTTATGAATTGTTATAGGCATAATCTGAATATATTATATATACACATTATATATGAATATTTTATCATATCATGTTCGCGTCGTATAAGAAATATCACGATCTTATAAAAATAAATTTATATTATATATATATATATATATATATATATATATATATATATACATATTAAACAATTTACCTAAATGTCCACTAAATGTCGAAACTCATTACACTTAACCAGAAAGAACTGGACAAAAAACAGAAATAGCTGACTAAAGCTGCAAAAATAAAATGAACAATTTTAAAATGTCACTAATTGGCAAGTATTTTGTATATCATTAAGAACTGTATTATATTATAAAAAGTTATCCTTCAACTTTAACAGGAAGAATTTATCACAGAAAACAATATAATTAATTAATACACGCTAATATTAAATTAAATAATGTTTTGATTTCAAAACTATATAACTCTTTAACTATATAACTCTCAACAGAATTTCAATAATATTGTAAAAAAATATTAGGCGAAGTAACTTAAATTGTGTTTTACGTTAAAATAAAATAAAATATTATTTTAATTTTTTCTACTATTAAGTCTTATTTATAATATTATAATGTATCGTACATTCAAATTTTATCGTAAAAAATTTAATAAAAATTAAATATCAATGTATTTTTATTAATGTACGATACATTAAAATTTTATAAACACAAGAATTAATAGTGAGAAAAATTGAAATAATTTTATTTTATTTTAACGTACAATAAAATTTAAATTACTTCGCCTAAATATTTTTTTTGTGTAAAAATTAATAAAAAAAACCAATGTATACACTGCATTATTACATTTGGCTGTACTGTACCAATTATAACACAGATGAAATATGAAAAATCTATTATGTTGATTGGATTCAATTGGATACTTATGATTTCAATTATGTATCCGAAAAATAACGAACTGCAGTATTTGCGCAGCATGAAACTATGTATGTTACGAAACTCCGGCAATATAGAATACACCACAAATATTGTCAGCAAACACAACATAGACAATATACGGCAACTTAAAAATAAAAATCTCAATTCGTTTAAGATTTCAGTTATCAGATCGTTTATCATGTTATCCTTTTCTTTATCGATGGTTTCGTTCACAGCTTCCAAGCAGATAATTGCATCGAATTGATTATGATCCACGATGGCCAAACAATAAAATGTTGCTTCGATAAATATGTCGAAATAAGGAAGATATAGAGAGCTGTTTGCGAGAAACATATACTTGAAGTATTTAAAATAATAGTCCGGATAAAGAAAAAAACGTATAGTTTCCTGGCACGGATTTTGAACGATTAGTGGAAAAAGCTCGTCCACCTTCTTATTTCCGCTCTGTATCGAATTGTTCGAGTAGCTATATATATTTGGAAAAACATATTCATTTTCACTAGCAATGCAATTCTCGTCAATCAAGCGATCACCAAGCGGACAACAGAGCTGAATGCAAGTAATATTGTCATACATCTCATGTGGAACGATATAATTTTTATTATCAATTCCTTTATTGGAATTATTCTTGTTATCATTTATATCATTTTCATGCGAGTACCGCATTAATTTTGCTTTTTTGTCACAGTTTCTCTTGATATCCTCAACAAATTTGTATCGCTCTGTTGAATTATTGTCTTCGTTATCGTCACTCATAGAACTTGATTGAAATATTAAAAACGAAAGGATAAGTAGAAGTGTATAATAGTAAAACGTTAAATTTTCTCCATACATTTTTGATTTTTTAACGAGTCAAATTTATTGGAAAAAGTTAACTTATTATTCAGCAGTCACTGCGATATGTGAAGTACGGAAGTTCAAACGCGAATGATCTCATCAGACTGTGACGTTTTTGCCGATAGAAATACTCTTGCCCCAGCAAAGAAGTTATTATGAAATTTATGGAGGATATGTATTTGCAGAAAAATAATATTAAAAAAATAAGCAACTCAATAAATTAATAGATAAGGCATGATTTCTTGATCATTAGCTTAATAAGATTATTTTTTTTTTTAATTCCATAATTTAATTTTTAAAACTTACAGCTTAAATAATATGAGACATAATAGAACTGTTCGTTTATTTGATTTTATCAAATTTATAAATCTTTTTTAATTATTAACATATACATGTTTACATTTATTTAGTAACGAGATTAATCAAGTAATTTTTATAGAAAATTTATTTTAAATTTTTATCGTAAACATTATTAATTTTATCGTAAACATTATTAATAGAAAAGAATTTATAAATCTATTTCAAAATTAAATAATAAAATTAATCAAGTTTAATACCAGGTATTAATATTTTATTTAGATATGAAAATTTGAATATTCGAAAAATTTTATATTCAATTTCTATTCTACATTAAATTAAGTTTAGATAAATAAATATAATAAAATAAAGCTTTTTTAATTACAAATTTATTAATAAAAGTTTTTCCTTCCTTGTTAATGTGAATATCTAGAAACATTAAAGAATCGAAAGAGCTAATGTAATCTGTTTTGGTAAAAAAATCTCTTTCTTTATCTCTTCTTAATTTATTTTATGATTGCTACTTTTAATGAACAAAAAAGATAAAGTTTAGTGTCATTTTATTTATATAAAACACTATCTTTTATTTTATTCTTATTACAAATCTTAAACTGTTAATGTCACAAATCATTTTAACAAGTATTTAAAGAGAACAGAAAATTAATACGAAATATAAGGAGAGTGTTAAATAATTCATAATATATTTAAATATAATAAAATATATGATTCTTTCTTTCTCTTATATAACATCTATTACTATGTCTCTCATTTCCGCTGACAGATATATCTGTTTATTCATAGAGATAAATATAGTAGAAGGTATAGGCCAGTTCTAACTTAGGTCCTCTCAGGGTGATGAGATGCAAGGGGATCTCAGTGGAATGGGAGGGATGACGTCACGCGGGGGTAGCGGAGCGAGGACGCACGTGTTGTTTTATGACAAACATAAACAAAAAACAACGATATTACTTTGAAGAAGATTTTGGGTCTAACCCAAAATCATCTTCCCTTTTTTATTTTTTTTAAGGAAAAATTTTAACAGCACCGATGTTCGGCTACTTTCGTGGTACACCCCTAATAAAATAAATAATTCTAGATTTTTTTCAAATTACGCGTCCCACAAATTTATAAACAATATAAACAAATGGCGTCTCAGAATAAATTTTCTCTCTATCCCTCTATCTCTCTCTTTTCTCTCCCTACCTCTCTATTTCTCTATCCCTCTATCTCTATCTCTCTGTCATTTTTGTATTATCGCAATATATAAACAATATTACCAGTTGATAAACAATATAAATAGAGGTATTCTTTGAAGGATTTGGCGGATGGAAATACGTGCAAAGAAATTACGTCATGATTTAGATTTAAAACTCTTTATTCTTGTTTTATATATATTTTTTTACGTCCTATGGACTAAAAATCAAAGCTACCAGCTCGCAATCGACGAGCTGATGCTTGTTGAAAGCGTCATGCGCGCGTATTACATTTGATATTTCTTTCGGATTTATTAGTGAATGCGATATTGAAGAATTGTGTAAACTTGACATCAACTGTTTAGGTAATTTTATCCAATCGATCAAAAGTTACATCTATGTTTTGATCGAGATCGAACACACGATGTAGCGTTGATTTGATCATCATGCATACTGTGGGAACGTAAGATTCGGCAGCGGCACGGCCGTTATTCTCGACTACTTTGCTTTTTGTTTATCTGAATATTATTCTCTCGAGAAAGACATTTTGATGGGCAAGTGAGTTAGTCGTAATCGAGCGTTGAAACGATCAGTCGCCGGAACATTTGGAGCGATAATGAAACGAGTTGCGATCGTAAGTCTACGCCGAAATATTTTTATCTGTAGGGGAATTATAATAATAAATCTATAATTTTGTATTATTATATATTAAATCATCTTTTTTCATCAAAACTCCTGCATTATATATAAATTATATCAATTATATCAATTATATCAATTATGTAAATTATATACACCGGTCACAGATATATTTCCTATGATCTTTTTGTTCAATTCACTGCAAATTTTAATATGTTATATTTACACGTATAAATATGTAAATTAGCTAAAGCTCTTTTTATACGTTTCCTGCTGCATAACGTATATGCATTTGTTATATTTTAATTTAATACAACATGTTAATTAATCATATTTAAATGCATTAATTTAATATATTTAAAATGTATATTTTAAATGTAACATAAATGTACATTTTACTTTATTTTTCCCGGTTTATTCGCCGGACATGTCCAACTTATAATTTTGATTTAATATCTGAAATTCCTTTATTGAGATTATAGAGATTAAAATTTTTTCTCAGTTAAAGGTAATATAATACGACCAAAATTAGCCAAAATATTAGTCATTTATTACTACGTTTTGACCATATGGTTGTGGTTCTTTTCAAGTATACACTAAAAATTAGGAATAATAATAATTAGATTTTACAAATACAATTAGATTTTGATGACAATAACACAATAAATATAGAATTAATAAGCAATATAGATATAATAACATATAGAATAACAATATAGAATTAATAAGCATACGTACATGTCTGATAAAGCGTAAGAACATCACATTTTAAAAATTATATAACGAATACATTTTTTGTCACTAAGAGAAAATTTTGTCAGTAAGAGACTTCGTCAACGGCTGAATATAAACTAAGCTAAACGATCTTTATTAATCTGTCATAAACACTGTTCAAACTGTCAGTGTCCTTTTGTAGGTTGAGTGTATTGTTAAATTTCTTGATATAAAACATTTCCGCATCTCCCTCTTTCGCACATATTTTTGCTATGTAATATATTAGGCTTCATTCAGTTAAATTCATGTCCCATTTCTAATTTATGTTTACTTATTACAGAATGATGTGATTCATGTAAATTTATATTACTAGAATGTTCTTTTATTTGGGTACGCACATGCCTTTTGTTTGCCCAATATAAGACATATTACAATCATTACAATTTAACTTATATACAACATTTGTTTTGTTAACATTAGGCAATATATCTTTACCTCGTTTAATTAAGGTATTTAGTTTCTTTGTTATCTTATAAACAACATTAAAGCCACAGTTATGCAATATACGGCGCAAGTCGGGACTAACATTTTCAACATATAGTAGTGTCATGAAAGAAGTCATGTTTGAAAGCATAGTACTTTTATCGACGTTTTTATTTTTATCCCGATATCCTTAAAACTTTAATCCTTTTCTGTATGTGTTTTCTTATAATATGTTCGGGAAAACAATTATTAAGTAAAATATTATGTACTAACTCTCTGTTTTTTTGTTGAAAAATGTCGTCCGATAACAAAACTGCATGATCAACTAAATTATAGATAGTGTTAATTTTATAACATATATGGTATATTAAAATATGTATTTAATATGTTTTTTATGCTATCAGATACATTTTCATTTAAAGGATATATTTGAGACATAATATTGAAAAATGCATTCAAACGATCAAGATAATCATACATTTTTTTTAAATAAAAATTCCGCTAAATAATGTTCATAATGTTGTTCAGATAACCCATATTTTGGAATTGCTGATCGCAGATGACGCCATGTACGTTCTATATTCTGTGTGTGTACACCAGTTTTTGAATCAACAAAATTAGTGCTATGATTAATTGTATAATGTTTGTAGTTCATCTGATTCAATGAATCATATCCTTTCCACTTATCACTATAAATAGTTGTACCAAACGCTATTTTTTCTTTAATGATATTTATTAAAGTTGAACTTGTTCAATCAGGGACAGGAAGAACAAAAATTACATCGCTATAGCGTTCGTAACCGCCAAATATCCATTGACCATAAACAATTCTGCCTTTATTATATTTACGTTTTCCAATCTTTGCTTCATCTATTTCAACAATTACATTTGAACCACCAAATTGTTTTTCATCTTTGTGTAACCATTGAAATAATAACTGAAAGTAAACTACATCAATATTATAATAATACAATACTTTAAATAATAACAATTTATACATACACGGTAAAAAACATTTTGTATTTCTGTTGAAATTTTCTCTGTGTAAAATTTTTTCGTGTAAAAATTTTTGTGTTAAATTTTTAACATACTCTTATGTTAACGTAACATATTATCGTTGTGTTATTTTGACATTTCTGCGTTGAGTTAATATTCACCATTTCTAAGAGTTAAAATAACATAATTAATATGTAAATGCATGAATTTTTGATTAAATAAGTTATATGTTACAATGAACAGATAAGATGTGTTATTTTTCTCTCTAACAGTTCCATAACAGTTTCCATATGTTAAATCGACATATCTCTTCTGTTATTTATCATAAAAATGTAAGAATAACATTTTTTTTTTAAATAAATTTAACATTATAAATATATTAATTTAACACAAACTTTATTTCCAGATAAAATTTAAATGTTACACTTTTGTGTTAATTTTTAAACATATTACTTGTGTTATTTATTTACATACTTGCCTTCTGTTAAATTAACATTAAAATTAGAGTGGATAAATTGGGACATGTGAAATATGTTAAATTTAACACAAAATTTTTTATTGTGTACTTCTCGTCAAAAATTTGTCCATTACAATTTTTGATGACATTTTCTTTTTTCAAAAAATAAATATCGAGGAGGACGCAAAAACAAAAAGTAGGCAATAAATCTACAAGTTTTTGCAATATCTAGATGTGAGTGTGAGAACCAAGAGATCCATGAAGTACACTCAAAGCAAAGTTGCATTTTACTCTTCTTTCTTTCAGTTACGAATAATTTTGTTGTAATTATTTGTACAATATGTGAAACATAAACGAAGTTGTTTCATATTGCACAAACATAAACGAAGTTGTTTCGTTTATAAAACATAAACGAAGTTGCTTCATATTGCATAAACAGGTATGTTCTGCAACGAGGACACATTATTTTTTGACGAATTGCATTATGACTGAATAAAAATTCTAATAATTGATTCTTATTATATGTTAAATGTAGAAATTCGTGAAGCAATGTTCACTATTTAAACATGGTCACTATTTAACAACTTTGAATATACTGAATGTTTGATATACTGCGGAAGCACTGTAATAACATGTTTATATATTTCTGATTTAGCTTACTTATTTCATTTATGATAGAGATACTGTTGGTTTGATATTTTATTTTATTTTGCCTAAATAATTTATTAAATATTTGTTATTAAAAATATGATAATAATTAAATAACCGTATATTTCTTATAAATACATTTTATTAAGTACGTAAGATGTTCGAAAATTAACGAAAATATGTTCGCTGTTTTGTCTTATAATCATTTTGTTGTCACGCTACGATTGACTTATTGTTAGCCCTCTATTTATTGTTGACCTCTGATCATTCGAGAATCGTAGGGCCGCCCTTGCACTGATCGGTAGTGTAAGCAATCGAAGATAACGAAGGCCACGGAAGAAATCATTAACGGTTTAATGTAGTTGCTTTGCCGACTTTAATTACGACTTTACGTCGCGATCGTGCACGATTTATTGAATACGCTGTTGCAACAGATTTTATGCATTATTATACAAATTTTATGCTTCACTTTTTTTGAAAAACAATTTCGAAAATATCGATTTGTAGAAAAAATTAATATTTTGGTAAACTTAATGAATATAAAGAAATATAAAGAAGAGAGAAAGAGAGAGAGAGAGAGAAAGAGAGAGAGAGAGAGCCAATAGTAATGATCTCATATCGGTTTTATATATTTTATTTTTATCACTTATTTAGATTTTTTTATTTTCTTAAAGATTTTTTTCATGTATTTGGCGTACTTTTTTACCTTTATAAGATTTTTTTAGGGGGATATCACCGTTCTTTTGTAAAAATTACATTATTTCTACAGAAAATGTATGTTAGATTTTTTTTAAAGATATTTTCTTATACAGGATGGACCAATAATTTCGTCCACCTGGAATATCTCCGTTATTTTTAGAGATACAAAAATTTTGTATGTATAAAAATTGTGCGGTACCAAGAGGGCTGTAGAGGGTAATATGCTACTAATAATTTTTTTTATAGATGAAGGCGCTTCAAAGATTTCAAAGTCATCTCCATTTTTTTAAATGGAATCCCCCATTTTTTATTACTTATTCTTATAGCTTATCTCAAGAGCTTTCCAAAACACTATAATAAAGTATTTCTTCATTGAGAATTTTTCGAGTTATGAGGCTTGAAATAATTTCTTAATTTTACATAAATCATAAAATATCTGGTAAAATTTTCATTTTTTTATTATCTACCTTAATATTTTTATATAAATAATGAGAGAAATCAATTGGTGTTCAAGAGAAAGAAAAAAATAGTTGTTTTTAAAAAAATATGTAATTTGAAATTAACAATTTCATATTTTTTCTTAAAAGCAACTGTATGTTTTTTTTTTACACCAATTGATTCCTCTCATTATTTTGTACATAAAAGCATAAGACCACCATCTTGTATATATGACGCCTCTCTTTTACTTTTGTAAAGTTGTTATTGGAGGGATACCACTTTTTGTCTAGATGTTAGAGTTTACTCCCAAGGGGTGGATTTTAAATATTATTATAATAATAAATATAAATTAGTCTCTTTAGAAGTCTCATCTAACGGCACAGTTTTTATATTTTTGTAACACCCCGTCTTCAAAATATTAGATTTTATCCCCGAGAGATCTTTGAAAATTGTTATGCGATAAATTAATCTCTCACACGTACTCACACGTATTTATGTACACACATGTACATAAATGGTTTTGTCTGTTAAAACATTTTTGCATACTAAAGAGAATAATCATATAAGAGAATAATCATATAAAATCGCTTTGAATGTGTGCGTGCGAAAATTTGTTCATGACTCTGAATCTTATTTTGAAGAGAAATAAAAAATGTCACAATTCTGCGCGACACGCGATTATCATTTCTCGGGATTGACTGCACCAATTTTATTCAAACTGCTCGCAATCGAAAGCTTGTATCCACATTATATAATAAAAGTGCCGTTAGACTTTTGATTACGGCTTTAGTTTCTGAAATATTTTAATCGAAAGTTTATTTAATATAAAATTTCGGATAAGCTACTTGGTAGCGCCGCGTCGAGAACAGTGACTCTCAATGCTCGGATCCGTTTTATTAGATTTTTATGTATTTGGCATCGCGATACTACCGCATCGATTGATTCAAATCAATTATAAAAATAGTTGAACACGACTATTTTAAATGTATCCGTTATTTAAAATTCTTTATATGTTCGATTTCAATTTATTTTCATGTAATTGTATTTTACGTCGCCACGCCATGAATGTTTTATTATATAATATTATGCACTTGAGGGCGATTTGCGTTTAAATATTTTTGTAAATTGCATTAAATAATATAATATTTATAAGTGTATGAAAAATTAATTGTCCAAAAATTAATTATTAAAGAAAGCATGTTAAATTGACATTTGAATCAAACTCTTCTCGAAAACACTGCAAATCTCAATGTGTTAATGTAACTCATTTCATTTGTGTAATTTCCAGAAAACACATTTATCAATGTTATTTAAATACATATAATTGTGTAATGTATTAATTTTATACAAATCTCACGTATTATAATAAGAATATGTATAGAAACGTATTAAAAAAATAACAAATAACTTCTTTATTAAACATTTGCAACGTGGATAAGTTCAAGTAAAGATTTACCAAAAATTGTTCTTGATGTGGTACAGTTTTTAAAACCTGAAACCGTTTCATGTCGAAATTTTGGAAAAACATTTGCAATTCTGACAGAAACGCTTCAAAGGCTGTCGCATGATTGTCTTTTTACAGACGAATATTATGAACGTACCGATATCTTGCATGGCGTTCAACACAAGATTACAATAAGTAATGTAAAACTCTGTAATATCATCAGACGGCCAATATATGCTCAATGTTATTATAATCCAATTTATGGCCATTATGATAAATAGTATGATAAACAGTCTCAGATACAGACGGAACCTGCAAATGAATATATTTCTTTTATATTTTCTGAATTTGTTTTATAAAAATAAATATTTCCTTCGAAAAAATTATAACTATTTCACATTATTGTTACATCTCGGGTTCGAGTCTGTCTTGAAAAGGGAAGAAGATCTCATTATCAAGAAGATGTTGACTTAGTCTCAAAATGTTACACCCGAGGCGAGGACTTCGATATATATCGAACTAAACACTAAAGAAATCGGTCGACCGCATCAAATGAATAAGCACTTTTATAAGTAACAAGGGAACTTTAATAGGCAACACAGCAACACAGAACACAGTTAATAAAATTATAACACAACGGATCGACTCGTATGTAAAACGCGTCCGGATAGTTTGACAATTATTCTCCGACTCAAATGACGGATACTGCCGTCAACAACTTTTTGACAATGAGATCTTCTTTCCTTTTCAAGACAGACTCGACCGCGACTCAAACAAAGGACGTAATATTATTAAATAACTATATAATAAATAGATATTACTAACTTAAATTAAAATAGAAAACAATGATGTATTTGTACAAGAGAGCTCGTATCTATGAAAATATATTGTCCTGAATAAAGGAGACTTAAAACGATTACCTCTCTTTTTTTTTTGGGAAATGATCAAAAAGCAATTGATTTTATTAAAAGCAATACCGTTGACAAATGAATACAGCGGAACATGTTTTCTTGTTAAACAAGCCTGATTATACATTGATATAAAAATGTTTGTGTACAAACCATCGCTTGTTGTCATTATAAACTCTGCTCTCTGAATCTCTCAGATGACGGGCTGTGTCCTTTTCATAACGCATAATTTTCAGGCTGTGTAAATAGATAAGCAAATGCTAATAATAATACAGACACTTTGCGGCCCGTAAAAATACAATAGATACGCCACATCATCTAAAATAAATAATAAACTTCTTTATCTCATATGTTGTAAATAAAACGGAAGAACATATTTTTATTTTTAAAGTAAATTGTCAGGGAGTAAAGTAAATTGTCAAGGATTAATTAATTTAATGTTTTATTAATAGAGTTATGTTAATAGTGACATACACTTACCATAAAACTAAGGACTACTATGGACACAAAATTCCGGCCGGATTAAGTTTTTCGGCATGTTCGGAACGAAATCCATGATAATACAAATGATAGTAAAAATGAAGGTACTTCCCCAAGCAAAGATAGAATATATTAATTTTTTTCTTTTTTTTCCGTCTCTCGTTTCTTTGTAACAAGCGAAAATCTCTGCAAAATGCAGAGTTTACTTACAATTAATTAGTAAGAAATAAAACAAATATGCATATGGTATGCCTTCCTTCAAATATCTTGAATATCTGTTTTTATAGAACTAAAAAAAATGATAACTTATGCTATAGTATAATGCTCGAAATAATAAATATTAATATATATTTAAATAAATCGATATTTTACTATCATTAGATTCATATTGATTTAGCAAAATGATCATATTGATTTAATAAAAAAATTAAAAATCAATTTCCGTCAAAAAGCTTGAGTATTTTGTATTATTATATAAAAAAAAGAAACAAAATTTTAAATGATATTCAGGATATATAAAATTTAAAAAATATAATATTACGAAAAGGTTAATAATATTTTATTATTAATTTTGAAATTATATTATGAATTTTTTTTATAATTTAATATAACTTTATTAATAATTTAAAATATTTTATTGTAATAATCATTAATAGCATTAATATCATTTTTTCTGTAACAATTGAATGCGTGCTTATAAAATTCACTTCAATTTTTTGTTTTAGAAAAAGCAGATTAGAAATTTCCAACGGAAAAAAATGTATATGTTTCTGAAATGCTACTTGTGTTATATCTACATTAAAATTATCATTTTTGAAGCCAAATAATTATTTTTGTACTATCAATTAACAAGACACGATATTCTTTCTTATCAATGCAAATCATTATTCTTTTTTATCTTCATGGAATGTTATAGATATAAGCTGAATGTATTATTTATACATATCACATATGAATATTTTATCATATCATGTTCGCGTCATATAACAAATATCGCAATCTTATAAATTTTATATATATATATATATATATATATATATGTGTGTGTGTATGTATGTATGTATGTATGTATGTATGTATGTATGTATGTATATATATATGTATATATGTATATATATATATATATATATATATATATACATTAAACAATTTACCTAAATGTCCACCAAAAGTTGAAACTCATTGCACTTAACCAGAAAGACCATGACAAAAAACAGAAATATTGGAGTACAGCTGCAACAATAAAATAACCAATTTTAAAATGTCACTAATTCACAAGTATTTTGTATATCATTAGGAACTATATTATATTATAAAAAGTTTTTCTTCAACTTTAACAATAAGAATTTATCACAGGAAACAATATTATTAATTAATGCATGCTAATATTAGATTGAATAATGTTTTGATTTCAGAAATATATAACTTTACAAGATTTGAATAGAATTATGAAAAAATATTACGCAAAGAAATTTAAATTGTATTTTACGTTAAAGTAAAATAAAATATTATTTTAAATTTTTCACTATTAATTCTTGTTTATTAAATTTTAATATAATATATTGTACATTCAAGTTTTATCTTAAGAAAATTAATAAAAATTAAGTCTCAATGTACTTTTTTTTACTAATGTAAAGTGAAAAAAATTAAAATTATATTTTATTTTATTTTAACAGACAATAAAATTTAAATTATTTTGCCTAAATATTTTTTTGTTACAAAAATTAATAAAACAACTAATGTACACACTGCATTGACTGCATTTATTACATGATTTGACTGTATTGTACCAATTATGACACAGATGAAATATGGAATATCTGCTATGTCCATTAAATGGATTGTATAGTAATTGAGCATAATAATCGAGTTAATTATCCATGCGAAAAATAACAAACTGCAGCATTTGCGCAGTATGAAACTATGTATGTTACGAAGCTCCGGCAGTATAGAATACACCACAAATGTTGTCAGCAAACACAACATAGACACTATACGGCAACTCAAAAATAGAAAAATTAATATATTTTCATTTATGTTATCGTCTGTCATATCTGTTCCCTTGAAGATTTCGTTCACAGCTTCCAAGCAGATAATTGCATCTAATTGATTATCATCTATGATGGCCAAACAATAAGATGCTGATTCGACAAATATGTCGAAATCAGGAAAGTACAGAGAGCTGTTTGCGAAGAACATATACTCGAAAGAATTGTTCGGATAAAGAACAAAAGATATAGTTTTCTGGCACGGATTTTGAACGGTTAGTGTAAAAAGTCCACCTTCGTCCACCTTCTTATTTCCGCTCTGTATCGAATTGTTTGAATAGCTATATACGTTTGGGAAAACATATTCATTTTCATTAGCAGTGCAATTCTTGCCATCAAAGAGATCACCAAGTGGACAACAGAGCTGAATGCAAGATATATTGGCACATTTTTCGTATGAAACGATGTGATTTTCATTATTATTATTCCTTTTGCTTTTAATAAAGTTCGTATGATTATATGTCTCCTCCCATATGTTGTCGTCCCGTATATTGTCGTCCCATATGTCCTCTTTGTTGTCACTTGTAAAGTTTTCAGGAATCGTTGAAGATGAAGTGATAAATAAAACAACGCAAAACCAAAATGCAAAACTTTCTCCGCACATCGTCAACAATTTGTGAACTCAATTTTTTTTTAATCTACAATTTCTTAATCTGCTATGTTACGATTACAGCGAATTTTTCAAAATGCGCATGATATTGTTCATCTGCGATGATTAAGTCACGACAACACTCTCTATCTAAAGACAAAACTTGTAAAACTAGTTATTTTAAAATAAAGGACACATTGGCGCGACTAACAAGAAACGCGATCATCATTGACTTCTTAATGAAACAACCTATTTTTGTTAAAATATACCGTATATACACGATACTTTGTAGAGAAATCTTTATTGCTAAGCTACAGTTTCAAAAATACTATGATATTTAAGAATTTTACGAAGACACGGATAAATAATGAAAACTTTTTTATTTATATTAAATATATCATATGATTGAAAAATTTATATCGAAAAATAATTAAAAAAATCACAATTACGGATGTAAAAAAAATTTATTTATTTTTTAATTCCACATTATAGATGATAATATATATATTCAAATGGAAATTGTGGAATTTTATGCAAAATCCGGTTTGCAGTTATTTATATTTCACAATCGGAAGATTTACATTTGGAAACATTTAGTTAAGCTTATTTTTAGGATATTGAAGATAGAATGACGGCTCAAATAATGCCGACTTTTTGATTGATATTTTTCAATTTTTCTTTAAGAAATAGACTTTTTCATTCATAAAATTCTTCAAAATAATACAATTCTGGAAATGTAATGTACAAATTGTGTACAAATTGTACATTATTAATATACAAATTGTATATCGTTCTAGATATAAAAATCGCGCATCCAGAAAAATATAAGTCAATTGCAAATAACATTTAATACCATTTATATTCGATATTATGATAATTAAATAATTTATGTATTTAACAATTCATTTATACATCATGATGTATTTATGTAGGATATATGATAAATTATATATTTGATATTTTTATAAATTCATATAATTCATATAATGTAATTCATATAAAAAATATTTATATGTAAATATACATATAGATATTAATAAGACATATGAAAGGCCTAAAAATAAGAATAAAATTAAATGATGACAATTGTGTGTGCTTACAATAAAATAGTCAATAGACATATGGAAAAGAAATATAATAATAATTATAATAAATATAATAATAATAATAATAAATTTCGAGATTTTCGAGAAGAATTTGATTCAAATATCAATTTAACATGCTTTCTTTAATAATTAATTTTTGGAGAATTAATTTTTCATACATATCACACACTTATAAATATATTACATTATACTTATAAATATATTATATTATACTTATAAATATATTATTTAATGCAATTTACAAAAATATTTAAACGCAAATCGCTCTCAAGCACATAATATTATATGATAAAACATTCATGGCGTCGACGAGGCGCACGTAAAATATAATTATATGAACATAAATTGAAATCGAACATATAAAGAATTTTAAATAACGGATACATTTAAAATAGTCGTGTTCAAACATTTTTATAATTGATTTGAATCAAGCGACGCGATAGCGTCGCGATGCCAAATACATAAAAAACTGGTAAAAAACTGAATCCGATTGAGAGTCACTGTTTTTGACGCGGCGCTACCAAGTAGCTTATCCGGAATTGTACATTAAATAAACTTTCGATTAAAATATTTCAGAAACTAAAGCCGTAATCAAAAGTCTGACAGCTCTTTTATTATATAATGTGGATATAAGCTTTCGATTGCGACCAGTTTGAATAAAATTTATGCAGTCAATCCTGAGAAATGATAATCGCATATCAGAATTGTGACATTTTTCATTTTTCTTCAAAATAAGATTCAGAGTCATGAACGAATCTTCACACGCACACATTCAAAGCAATTTTGTCTCTCAAGCTGCGTTCACATCGTGCATATATGATTATTCTCTTTAGTGTGCAAAAATGCTTTAAGAGACAAAACTTTTTAAGAGACAAAATACAGTGTGTATGGAGAATTAATTTATGCATAACAATTTTCAAAAATCTCTTGGCAGTAAAACCTAATATTTTGAAAACGGGGTATCACAAAAATATAAAAACTATACCGTTAGATGAAACTTCTAAAAAGACAAATTTATACTATATTTATTATTACCATAATATTCAAAATCCACCACTTGAGAGTAAACTCTAATATCTAGAAAATGAAGCTTCGTAAATATAAGCAACTTAGCTTAGTTAAGATTTTAAAATGCATATATATTTTTTGTAGATATAATATAAATTTTTACAAAAAGTGATGATATCTCTCCAGAAACAATCTTACAAAGCTAAGAAAAATACGTTAAGTATATAAAAAATATGTTTAAAAAATCTAACATATTTTCTGTAGAAATAATATAAATTTTTACGAAAAACGGTGAGGTCTTTCGAAAAATTTTTAAGGTAAAAAAATACACCAAATACATGAAAAAAATCTTTAATAAAATCAAAAAGTCTAAAAGAGTGATAAAAATAATAAATAAATTAATAAATAAATTAATATTTAAAAACCGATATGAGATCGATCTTTTGGCATAAAATATTAATTTTTTTCTATAAATCGATTAAGATATTTTCGAAATTTTTTTTCAAAGAAAATGAAGCATAAAATTTGTATAATAATGCATAAAATCTGTTGTAATGGCGTATTCGATAGATCGTGCACGATTGCGGCGTAAGGTCGTAATTAAAGTCGGCATAAGCGACTACATTAAACCGTTGATGATTTCGTCCGTAGCCTCCGTTATCTTCGATAGCTTACACTGCCGATCAGTGGAAGAGCGACTCAACAGCCCTACGGCTCTCGAATGATCAGAGGTCAACGGCGAAATAAATGTGACAACCAAACGATTATAAGACAAATAAAGCGAACATATTTTCGTTATCCGGATACGTTACAAGGCGTCGTCGCGATCCGAGTGCTGACTCGAGACGTCATCGCGACTCAGAATCTAACCCGAGGCGTTATCACGAAGAATTCGCTGCGTAACATTTTACAAAAATAAAGAAAATTCGTATTTATCATATGTATAAATTACAATCAAAGAAGTGCATATTAAACCAAAGAGTGAGTGCGAAAGCACTGACCCTGATTTATTTCATCTTTTGTTTACACAAAATAATAATTTTTAAAAATCGCTGAAGCTGCAAAACAATTTACATCGCATTTAAATGCCGATTGTACAAACTGAAATTAAAAGATGAGATATACACATCTAATGGAATTAGAGATATATGAAAGATACATAAATGTACACATTTATGCATCACATATCAAATTAGATATCCTAATCTTGACAAGAATAAATATATATATGATTATGTATTCTCATCAGACAAACTTTTTGTGTGATGGTTCGCTTTTCCATAATTAACGTTTTTCCATAAAAAAATTATTCTTGACAGTTATTAAAACCTATAACCGTTTCATGTCGAAGTTTTGGAAAAACATTTGCAATTCTGACAGAAACGCTTCAATAGCTGTCGCATGATTGTCTTTTTACACACGAATATGATGAATGTACCGATAGTTTGGATGGCTTCCAACACACCAATACCACAAAGAATGTACTGCGTTGTCATATAAGCAACGTCAGACAGCCGAAATACGGAATACACTGTTGTTAAAATCCAACCTATAGCTATTATGATAAATAGCATGATAAATAGTCTTAGATACAGACTGAACCTGCAAATGAATATATCTCTTTTATATTTTCTGAATTTGTTTTATAAAAATAAACATTTTCTTCGAAAAAATTATAATTATTTCACATTATTGTTACGTCCCTGGTTTGAGTCGCGGTCGAATCTTGAAAAGGGAACTTTAATAGGCAACACAGGACCACAGAACACAGTCGTTAACAGAATTATAACACAACGGATCGATTCGTATGTAAAACGCGTCCGGATAAATTAACAGCTATTCTTCGATTCAAATAACGGCTGCTGCCATCAATAACTTCTTGACAACGAGATTTTCTTCTCTTTTCAAGACAGACTCGACCGCGACTCAACTCAGGAACATAACATAATTAAATATTTAAATAACTATATATTAAATAGATACTACTAACTTAAATTAAAATAGAAAACAACGATGTATTTGTACAGAGCTCATATTTATGAAAATATATTGTCGTGAATAAAGAAGACTCATAATGATTATCTCTCTCTTTCTCTTGTATCGGAAATAATCAAAAAGGCAACTGATTTTATTATTAGCAATACCGTTGACAAGTGAATGCAGCGGGATATGTCTTATTGTTAAACAAGATTGATTACAGATTAATATAAAAATGTTTGTATACAAACCATTGCTTCTTGTCATTATAAAATCTACTCTCTGAATCTCGTAGGTGACGAACTGTGTCCTTTTCATAACGTACAATTTTCAATGCTGTGGAAAGAGATAAGCAAAAGCCACTAATAACACAGACACTTTGCGGCCCGTAAAAATACAATAGATGCGCCTTATCCTCTAAAATAAATAATAAACTTCTTTACATCACGTGTTGCAAATAAAACAGAAGAACATACTTTTATTTTTAAAGTGAATTCTCAAAGGGTTAATTAATTAGATGTTTTGTTAATAGAATTATGTTAATAGTGACATACACTCACCTGTAAACCAAGGATAATAGACACAAAATTTCGGTCGGATTAAGTTTTCTGGCATGTTGGGAACGAAATCCATGATAATACAAATGATAGTAAAAATGAAGGGACCTCCCCAAGCAAAGATAGAATATATTAATTTTTTTTTCCCTTGTTTCGCTGTCCTGTTTCTTTGTAACGAGCGAAAATCTCTGCAAAATGCAGAGTTTACTTTACAACTAATTAGTAACAAATAAAACAAATTGCGATGCAAATATTAAAATAAATATGCCTTCCATCAAATATCTTGAATGTCTGCTTTATATAAACTATAAAAAAATTATTTATGTTATATAATGTTTCAAAATAATAAATATTACTATATTTGTATATATATATATATATATATATATATATATCGATATTTTAATAACATTAAATTAATTTTGATTTAGCAAAATGTTTAATAAAAAAATTAGAAATCAATTTCTGTTAAAAAGCTCGAGTATTTTGTAATATTATATAAAACATATTATAAAAATTTTAACGATATTGGCTTAAAATTTATAAAAGTTTAAAAAATAAAAATCACAAAAAGGTTAGTAATATTATACTATGAATTTTGAAATTATATTATAAATTTTATTATAGTTTAATATAACTTTATTAATAATTTAAAATATGTTATTATAATAATATTTTATATTAATATCTTTTCTTTAAAAAAAGCAGATTAGATTTTTCCAACAAAAAAGTGTACATGTTTCTGAAATGCAACATGTGTCATATCTGCATTAAAATTATCGTTTCTCAAGCCAAATAATAATTTTTATACTGTCAATTAACAAGACACGATATATTCTTTTTCATTAATGCAAATCATTATTCATTTTTATCTTTATGGATTGTTATAGATTTAATCTCAATATATTATTTATATATATCACACATGAATATTTTATCATATCGTGTTCGCGTCGTATAAAAAATATCAATCTTATAAAAATAAATTTATATTATAGATAAAGTATAGCATATATATATATATATATATATATATATATATATAAGATTTCGATGTTTCAGACCACCCGTACCATCCATTTAAAAACTAAAGAAGTGATTATTTCAAAAAAGCAAAAACATTTTCTTTATAAATCGGACGCGCTGTATCGAATGATGATATTTTTAACTTCTGATTGTGTTCGGCCGGAAATAGGGCGATTTAGACTGAAAGTGCAATTTTTAAATGAACCTCTATTTTTTTTGTATATTTGGTAACTTACCTCGAGAGCTTTCCAAAACACTATAATAAATTTTTTTCCATGAAGTATTTTTTGGTTTTTAGGCTTGAAATCATTTCTTAATTTTACATAAACCATAAAATATCTTGTAAAATATCTTCATGGAAAAATAATTTATTATAGTGTTTTGGAAAGCTCTCGAGGTAAGCTACAAGAATACGTAATGAAAATAGAGGGTTCCATTTAAAAAGACTTTCGTTTTGAACCCCTTTTCCGAAATATCACTCAAAGCGCACCGTACAGAAAATGTTTTTCTTTTTTGAAATAACCATTTCTCTAGTTTTTAAATGAATGGTACGGTTAGTCGGAAATACCATATATATACAATTTACCTAAATGTCCACCAAATGTCGAAACTCATTGCACTTAACCAGAAATAGCTTGACAAACAACATAAATAGGTGACTAAAACTGCAACAATAAAATAAACAATTTTAAAATGTTACTAATTGACAAGTATTTGTATAATATTAAGAATTGTTATATCATAAAAAGTTTTCCTTCTACTTTAACAGTAAGAATTTATCACAGAAAGCAATCTAATTAATTAATACACGCTAATATTAAATTAAATAGTGTTTTGATTTCAGAAATATATAACTCTAAAAAATTTGAATATTATGAAAACAATATTATTCAAAGTAATTTAAATTGTGTTTTACGTTAAAGTCTAATAAAATATTATTTTAATTTTTTTCGCTATTAATTCTTGTTTATAAAATTTTTGTGTATCGTACATTCAAGTTTTATCGTAAAAATTAAAAAAGTACCAATGTACTTTTTTTACTAATGTAAAATGAAAAAAATTAAAATAATATTTTATTTTATTTTAACGTACAATAACATTTAAATTATTTCGCCTAAATATTTTTTTGGTACAAAAATTAATAAAAAAAATTAATGTACACACTGCATTGACTGCATTATTACATAATTTGGCTATACTGTACCAATTACAACACAGATGTAATATGAAATATCTTCCATGTCGATTGGATATAATAAGTATATAGTTTCCATTATGTATCTGTAAAGTAACAAACTGCAGTATTTGCGCAGCATGAAACTATGTATGTTACGAAGCTCCGGCAGTATAGAATACACCACAAATGTTGTCAGCAAACATAACATAGACACTATACGGCAACTCAAATATGAAAATATTAATTTGTTTAGCTTTTCATTTAGCAGATTGTGTATCATGTTAAATTTTTTAGTGATGGTTTCGTTCACAGCCTCCCAGCAGATAATTGCATCAAGTTGATTGATTATCATCCCCGACGGCCAAACAGTAAGACGTTGATTCGACAAATATGTCGAAATAAGGAAGATACAGAGAGCTGTTTGCGAAGAACATATACTTCTGGTACTCGGGATAGTTTATATTATCCGGATAAAGATGAAAACCTGTAGTTTCCTGGCATGGATTTTGAATGGTTAGTGGAAAAAATTCGTCCACCTTCTTATCTAATCTTTCCATCGAGATCGAATCGTTTGAATGGAAATATACATCTGGGAAAACATATTCTTTTTCATTAGCAGTGCAATTCTTAAATCTGTCAACCCAGCGATCACCGAGCGGACAACAGAGCTGAATGCAAGTAATATTGCCGCATTTTTCGTATGGAACGATGTGATTTTCATTATTCGTTTTGTTTCTAATAAAGTTCGTATGATTATATGTCTCCTCCCATATGTTGTCCTCTTCGTTGGCACTTGTAAAGTTTCGCGGAGTCGTTGAAGTGAAAAGTAAAACTATGAAAAGCCAAAATGCAAATCTTTCACCGCACATCGTTCACAATTTGAGAACTCAATTTTTTTCTAATATGCAATTTCTTAATCTGTTATGTTACGACCACAGCGAATTTTTTAAGATACGCATGATATTGTTCGTCTGCGGTAAATTAATCACGCACCACAGTCTTTTAAAAAGAAAAAACTTGTAAAACAACTTATTATAAAATAATAAACACATTTGCGTGAATAAGACACAATCGTCACCGACAACAAACACCAAACTTAAAAATATAAATCCTACCCGCTTATTTTAATATTATTAAAAACATGTAATTGCAAGTAGCTGCTTACAATGTCATGCAATAACACATGAGAAAAAATTTTCTTACTAATTAGATTAATTTAAAATATTTTTCATGTTCTATCCTTGTCGTTACCAATTATACATATGAAATATATTATAGTTTGTATATTACAGAAAATTTGACTGCTTTGCTCCTTGTTTATCTGAATATTATTCTCTCGAGAACGGCATTTTGGCGAGCGAGCGAGTTAGTCGTACGTTTGGAGCAATAATGAAACGAGTACGCCGTTGCAATCGTTAGGTTCTATTCTGATTATGAGTATAGATATTATATATGTGTACATGTATCAATATAATGCGAGTGATCTGACTCGTACTGTAACGTTTCAATCGATAGGAATATTTTTATACCAGCAAAAAATGAAATTTTATTTTTATTTTTATGATAACTTATAAAATATGTATTTGCAGAAGAACTATATCGATAAATAAGTAATCCTCAAATCCTTGATTTGCTGAGAATACTATTATTGGTTTGATAAAAGGTTAATTTTTTAAAGTTACATAATATAACATTATTTTTAGGATTTTTAATTGCATTTTTTTATATTAACTTATATTTCTATTTTTTCAATTATTTTTTTATAATAACTTTTAATATTAATATTAACAATATAATTCGGATCATCAAGTAGTAACGAGATTAAAAAGAATGGAATACTGATACGTGACAAAAAGAATTAAAATAATTTACATAATTATGATATAAAATAATTTTATTACGTTTATCATTATTCCTCATGCTTCCGCTAACAAATTATATCTGTTTACCTTGTAGCATTCGATAAATATTTTATCTCCAGAAATTATTATAAAACAAGATTGCAATTTTATCGCACGACATCCTGTACGTTATATTGCATTTTAACAAAATAAAATGTTATACATGAAAGAAGAAAGTATGAATATAATCGTTTTATTTCAAAATCTACTGTATTCCAAAGTCTATTATTTATTATCTTGTCACTCATATATGTGTTTCAATTTTTTATTTTTCTTACAGTTAAATTATTTTTTTTTCAACCTATCTGTACGTATATTTCTGGTAGTTATATGATTCTAAATTTGAAAAATGTTTTTTATAAGTTGTTTATATATATGTATAATATTATCTGTAAATCACTTTCTCCTTTTCTCTCTCTCTCTCTCTTTCTCTCTCTCTTTCTCTTTCTTCCTTTGTTGCTCTTATTCTTCCTTATACATTAAGTTTGCCAAAAATGTTAATTTCCATAAATCGATTAGGGTAAATTTGAAATTTTTTTTTCAAAAAAGGTAATGCGTAAAAATTTTATAATAATAAAATTTGTTTTTATAAAAAATAATAATTTCCAAATTATTGCAAACAATTGACATCACATTTAAATATGTACAAATTACAATTAAAAGATGAGATATACACATCTAATGGAATTAGAGATATATGAGAGATACATAAACACACTTATGCATCACATATCAAATTAGATAATCTTGACAAGGATAAACATATTTAAAATTATATATTCTCATGAGACAAATTTTTTGTGTGACGATTCGCTTTTTCATAATTAATATTTTTCCATAAAAAAATGATATGATACAGTTATTAAAATCTGTAACCGTTTTATATCAAAGTTTTGGAAAAACATTTGCAATTCTTCAAACAGAAACGCTTCAATAGCTGTGGCATGATTGTCTTTTTACACACGAATATGATGAACATACCGATATATGGCATGACATCCATCACAAAAATAAAATAGACGTACGCCTTAATTACCATAATATTATCGCCAAACTGTATATATTCGTCTGCCGTTATTATAATCCAATTCATGGCCATTATGATAAATAACATAATAAACAGGCTCAGATACAGATTGAACCTGCAAATGAATATATCCGTTTCATATTTTCTAAAGTTGATACATTTGAATCTAAAAATATATTATAAGCGAACACATTTTAAGTAATTTGTTTTATAGAGGTAATATTTTGTTACGTCCCCCGCGCAATTTTTTCCCTTGGGCCAACCGTCTACCCACCAGCAATAAGTAATACCAACTCCCGACACAGCGAGCTACTACCTTATCGACACCCAACAAAAAACTACCTCTCTTCCTGACCTGACTCCCGAATACTCCGCCAGACGGCCAAAACTACCCCCACTCTCGACACACCCCTACTCTAGAAACATCCCCATCAGCTCAACCCCTTCCTGACCTACGCCAAACCGAGGGACCCCGAGACAGTCCCAAAATCGGCACTTTATCTCAGACGTCAATCGAGCCACTTCTCTTCCAGAAGTGCTCCTTGACTCGCGACACTAATTCTATTCCTTAGCAGTATTACTATCTCTGTGCGTTGCTACCTCCGATCACACCTACTATTTCCAACGACACCCGACTGCGTTACCCTTGCCGGCTGCGTTGCTATTGCGATCATCACTTCACACCACCCGTGTCCGCGCCGATAGCTCTCGAACGACCTGTATTTGTAAATCCATCAATGTAAGTGGACTAAAATATACCTTTAAAACGTAATACGTAGTGTTGAGACTGAATACCTTTTTTAACCCCGTACGCATCTCCTTTCATTGGCACTCTGCGACTTTATTAAAAACCTGGTTTCGACCACCTGGCGACAGTGATAATACGGTGCCTGTTACGCGGCACGGTTATTACCGCCTATAAATTCCGCCGTTTGGTGCTAATACTCTGCACACTCGGCACTCCCATCCCAAGGGTCGGTATTCCGGTGCTAACAATCTGCACGTTATTTCCGACTATCCCTACCGCTCTTCATAGTCGAACCCAGGCATTTGTTAATTCGATCTTTTCTGTAGATGCCCAAACAAGGAGAGGCGGACACAAATTTTGCGCGCGTAACCTGTATTACAAATTCAAGTACGCCCCCGTGACCGAAGCCGACAGCGAATACCTAGGGACAGAACGCAACTACCTCGACGCGGAATACGAAGCATACTTCGACTCACGGTCCCAATCAAAGATACCTAACCCACCAAGGAAGGATATTCGTATAAAAACAATCGAATACTCCCGGTGGCCACGTGACCTGTTAACCGTGGATAATAACCCATCCTTGCCGCCTTTAAACTACGCGCCCGGAGACCCCCGGAAGAAGCGCTACCTCGAGATCCGCGCGGAAGTCCTCCATACCGAATACGGCGCCAGTACTCCCGATCATTGGGGCTCCGCGGACCAACCAATAATATTAGATTAATTTGTACATTCCGAATTCAGCAGAGCGCGCTGAAATAAATATCTCTGAAACCAGGAACACTTGCGCGTTTCACTTTTATTGCTCACGGAAGGGGCAAGGGTCGCCCGGGCCGGCTAACCCTTTACCTGGGTTTTATTGCCCCCGACCCTCCTGGAGTTTCACCTTTTATGACCGGCACCAGTTCCCGAAGCAACCTGCGAGAGGATACCTACGTTTATGACAACTGACCTAAAATGGTTGAATAAATAATCGAACTATTGCGAATTTGTTCGTCTCATTTGTTCCCTCACCTCAAATTCGAATAACCTGCGTCCACATGAATTCAGAACGACCACACGACGAGATATACGACCGACTCGCGCATATACGTTGCACTTACGTCTCCGGGTTCGCTCACAGGGTACACCTGATACCCTACTGCGCCTACTGCTTCGTCAATTCTAATAATATCAATAAGGATTCATACGCACGCTTCAACGCCCACTTGGCTATAGACAGTAGTACCTACGCCGGGGTTTATTGTACCGCCTGCTCACGCAACCTCGCAACCTTTTTCCGTTCGATTGCGACCAGTGCATCGTCGCATATATCCGATTTGCCAGAGAATTGCGACAACAAGGCATTAATTACTGTTCTTTACCCGATCCCATTAAGGTCTTCGTCGGGGGTACGATCCCCGCCAGCTTCATTGCTCGAGACTTCCCCCTAACCGCCACAACAAGTGCACCGATAAAACTCCCCTTCCATTATCTCCTAGGGAAGCCCAACGATCGATGAAACGGATTCTTTACCGACACCGCGATTATCGATAACTCACTGGCTATCGGTAATACCCGCTCTCTGTTCGGTTCGCCCGCCTACACCGAAGGGGATCCGTCGTTCGGGTAGCCTAGTCGCAGGCGTATCCCCAGGGTCTAGCCCCTGAAAAAAGGCGACCAGACCGGCACAAGGCCCGAGCACTCATCAGAACCGCGGTCCTGCCGGGACGTAACATAAAATTGGTGACAGCGGTGGGATGCGAGAAAAACCCGACACGATGGAAACCCGCTCGAAGAAAGCGACTGCACCTTCCGACGAGGGCACTCCCTTAAGTGAGCAAGAGTTGAGAACCATGCAACACAAACTGAAATCCAAGGAGGAAGCATTAGCCCGACAAGCCAAAGAGCTAGAAGAGGCTCGCCAGAAGCACGCAGAGAATGTACGGGCATTCGACGAATTCTCTGCAGCTGACGGAGAAAGAACTGGAAGAACAAAAGCGCAGGATAGAACGCGATGGCGACGTCCAGTTTCTCGGGACCGGAATAATAGGCGAAATAGAACATTTACGCGAGGAAATAAATAAAATCAATAACGTCGCGCGCCGTGCCAGCCGAGGCCACGTCTCCGGGACCCCCGCAACCAACGAACCCTCTGACACTGTCCCCAAAGTAACATTTCGCGAAGCTACCGAATCTGTACCGAACTTCGACGGATATAACATCTCCTTGAGCCAATTCGCTCGCGCATGTAGACGCTCACGCGAGATAGTACCCTCGCTCTCCGAGCGCAACTTAACTAAATTATTGATAAACAAGTTGCGCGGGAGAGCATACTCCGCCGTAGAAGACGAACCTTGCGAAAACGTCACCCAACTGATTGACCTCTTGAACGCAGCCTTTGGTTCACCTAAAACTATCGACCAGTATCGAGGCGAACTTAGCATCATTTACCTAAGGTCGAAGGAGCACATCTTAGATTATATCACTCGCGTCAAGGATCTACTCACTGCAATCTTGGACGCCGAACGTCGCGAAACGGGATATTTGATGGAAAGGACCCTAATAGAAATCGATGAATTAACAGCTAGATCCTTTTGCGACGGTCTACCCCTGGATTATCGACTTCAAATGGACCAAAGCCTGCATACCACACCATCCGAAGCCTTCGCTAAAGCCAAAGCCATTGCAAAAAGGCAGGAACTAGATAAACTTCGTCACGGAAAGGACGAACGCCAGGAATCGCGAACAGACAGACCGGTCCGTAGACCAGACACTTACCCAATTACAAGGGACCCGGAACACCCACGTGTCTACGTCGCACCACCACGCGCGCGATACCAAGACGAAAACCGGGCGGAAACCAGGTCACGTGGCGAAACGATTGCCCACGATCTAATCCTCTACCAAATCGCGAAGAGCGCCCCGGGCAATTCAATAGGCGACCGCCCCATCTCCCCGCGAGAAGACACGGCACGTAAAATATGCAGATACTGCAAAAACATCGGCCACGACATTAACGAGTGTAGAAAAAGGGAGTATAATAATTCATTAAAGAACTCACAGGCGGGAAACGCCACGGGCCCCGAGAACCGGATTGGCGAGCGCCGCCCTGGGGGCCCAGACTTCACCATCTCGCCCACCCAGAGCAATAAACGTGATAGAAACCAGCCCCCAAGAAGACGAGAATACAGAATCGCATTGAGCCGACGAGGGCGTTCCCGTGCACCTACAGTCACTCTATCCGCCGATAATCTCCTCCAAGACACTAACTTTATGATAGACACTGGCGCGGCCCCCAACCTAATTAAACAACGAAGTGTCCACCCTGAAGCGACGATAGTGGACGAAAACGTGTATCTTAGTGGCATTACAAAAGAAAGGATCAAGACCCTCGGTACTATCAGAACTTCCTATATGGGCCACCCGCTGGATTTACAAGTAGTACCGGACAATTTCCCAATAACACAGGAAGGAATACTGGGCAGCGATTTCCTGGACGATGCCTCCATGATTGATCTGGAGAACAATGCTGTATATTGGCAAGGAATACGAATACCCTTCTCCTCAAGGAACACCGTAGTTACCTGCCCGTTCGCGGTCAACATTCTATATTAGGATAAAAAACCCAGAAGTACAGGTCGGATATATTCCCCGCCTCAGGGCAGCAAAAGGAGTGTACCTGGGAGACGCGGTGGTCGAGAATAGAGAAGGCACCGCGTATTTGCAGGCCATCAACACTAATGACGTCGATCACGAATTAGTAGTGCCAACATTAGAATTGGAGGAAATTGAACAGATATCAACAACTACCCACGAAGTCCTAACGTTAACCACGAGTAGTAAAGAGACGAAACATATCAAGAATGAAGCCAGAGTCAAGGAAATCACAAAGTTACTCCGCCTGGAACATCTGAACCCAGAAGAAACCGACAACGTCACCTCACTCATCAGTAAACACGACGATCTGTTTCAACTGCCAGGCGATAAGCTGGGTCACACCCCCGCCGTTGCCCACTGAATCATCACGGTGGACGAACAGCCGATCCACACCAAGCAGTACCGTTTTCCCCCGATCCACAAAGAGGAGATAGATAAACAAATAAAGGAACTTCTAAACAACGATGTGATACGCCCATCAGAATCCCCGTATAAATCCCCGTTGTGGATAGTACCCAAGAAGGCGGACTCTAGAGGCAACAAGAGATGGCGTATGGTTATAGACTATCGGGCATTGAACGAGAAGACCGTTGGAGACGCCTATCCACTACCTAATATCACCGAGATATTAGATCAGTTGGGCAGCGCCAAATATTTTAGTGTATTTGACCTCGCATCCGGATTCCATCAGATACCTATGGACGAGGAGCATGCACAGAAAACCGCATTCTCGACTCCCCATGGCCACTACGAGTTCACCCGAATGCCCTTCGGATTAAAAAAACGCCCCCGCCACATTTCAGAGGTTGATGGACCAGGCACTGACGGGATTATAAGGAACAGAACTCTTTGTATATTTAGACGACATCGTCATATACGCAAGCTCGTTAAACGAACACAAAATTAAGTTCGATAAGCTAGCCGAGCGATTGCGCACGGCTAACCTCAAATTACAACCGGACAAGTGCGAATTCTTGAGAAAGGAAGTCGGATACCTAGGACACATCATCGGAAGAGATGGAGTAAAACCGGATCCTTCCAAAGTGCGCGCAGTAAAGGAGTTTCCCGACCATGTAGCGCAAAAAACATAAAACAATTTTTAGGACTCGCGGGATACTACCGAAGGTTCATTCCGAACTTCTCGAAGATAGCACGCCCTCTCACAGACCTCCTTAAGAAGGACGAAGAATTCAGCTGGAAGGAAGAACAAGAGCAAGCTTTCACCCGCTACGAAATGCGCTCTGCACCGAACCAGTCTTGCAATACCCGGACTTCACTAAGTCATTTATAGTAACGACTGACGCTTCAGACTACGCAATTGGCGGCATATTAAGCCAAGGACCAATCGGAAAGGATGCCCACTCTTACACGTCCCGCCTATTAAACGATGCGGAAAAGAACTACTCCACGATAGAGAAGGAGCTCCTGGCAATAGTGTACTGCGTGAACCACTTCCGCCCATATCTCTACGGCAGAAAATTCTCCCTCGTCACAGATCACAAACCCTTGGTGTGGCTGCATTCCGTTAAAGATCCTACGTCTCGACTAGTACGCTGGCGCCTAAAACTAGCCGAATATGAATACGAAGTCATATACAAGGCGGGTAAGACCAACGTCAACGCAGATGCCCTCTCGAGAAACCCTGTAGGAACTAGCGCGAAACTAACACACGGGGACGCGCAAATTCTCCCCGTGACCCGACGCACCACACCACCCAATCTCCACCGATCACCGTACAACACGAGGCAGAGAAAGGCCGAAACAGAGCCGAACCGCACCTCCGTCCCCGCTGACGACATTAACCAACACGAATCAAGAAGCGAGGACATTGAAAGTGACATTGAAGATTACCCAACACATGAAGACGACACTCATGAAAGCACGACAACAGATGATAGTTCAGACTCAGATAGTTCTGAGGGACTACCCGGCGATCCCGACGCTCCTCACGAACCCAAGCGATCAAAACCTTTTAAGATCATACAAACCCTGACAACCTCCTAACCCGCCGAGATAACCTCGTCATTTTCACTACCCAACAAGGTGTACCAATCGACTCCGGAGCACGGACACTCGCGGAAGCAGGGTTATTGCCCATTGTCAGAGATATTCCCCTCGGAAGAGCACGGGTAAAACCTGAAGAGAATCATCGAATTATAATATTAGCAGTAAAAGGATAGAATATCCGCTGTTACCGAGAAGGAAATTATTAAAGAAGCTATTCGATCTCTCTTAGACGTTATCACCGAACTCGATCTACGATCCATCTCCATAGTCAGTAGCGCGTGCGACAACGTCCCCTGGGGGACTGTGCGTTCCCTCCTCTTTGCGAATACTTAACGACGCGCAAGTACAAATCTTCGCGTGCACGAATGAAATAATCATACCCCTGAAAAGGATAGAACTCATCTCTGAGAACCACGCCTCAGCCATAGGTGGACATAAAGGCATCACCAAGACATACAAGCGCTTAAAAAAACGCTACCATTGGACAAAAATGAAAACAGACGTCCAGAATTTCATCCAAAATTGCCGCCCCTGTCAACTAAAGAAATTAGTACGCGCAAAAACAAAACAACCAATGGTACTTACCGATACCCCGACGCCGCGTTTGATAAAATCTCGATGGATATCATGGGCCCCTACCTATCACTCGATCCGAGAACCGTTATATACTAACAATACAAGACTTACTAACAAAATACTCGTTAGCCATTCCACTCCAAAGCGCCGGAGCCGTACAAGTAGCGCATGCATTCACCGAGGAACTCGTGTGTTCGGTGCACCTAAGGCCATCCTTACGGATCAAGGTACTCACTTCTTGAACAGTCTCATGCGCAGCATAGCCCGCAAATTTAAAATCCGACACTTTAAAACCACAGCATACAGGCCACAATCAAACGGGTCAGTCGAACGCTCACACCAAGTCCTCTGGGAATATCTTAAACAATACGTCGATAAAAACAATGAATGGGATGAATACCTCAAACTAGCTTCCTTTTCATATAACACCAGCGTCCACGAAGGAACTTGTTATACCCCTTTCGAACTAGTATTCGGCAAAAACCGCTAGGGTACCGTCAAGCGAACCCGACGAAGTTAACGAGCGAAACGAGAGCTACGCGGAATACCTAACGTCCCTCTTTAATAGAATCAGAGACGCGCAACAGAACGCACGCGAACACCTAATCACTGCAAAACTTAGATCCAAATTATACCACGATCGGAAACTCCGCACGCGTAAATTCAAAATAGGCGACAATGTATACCTCCTCAAAGAGCCCACGAAAGGAAAATTAGGGGACCAATACGTAGGTCCATATAAAATAACGGAAGTTTTAGGGAACCACAATGTAAGATTAGCCATAAGCGCACGAAGAAATAGAGTAGTCCACCAAGATAAACTGAAGCACGCCCCTGTAACGCCCCAACCACTCCCCACCAACGGAGACGACGAAGGATATAACGACCGCCCGGACGGAGGACCGGCCAGTTCAGCCTCAACCTCAAAATGACGAAGGCTGCCATACCAATCTTGCTGCTGCTAGCCACACCGACCCTATGCATGGTTGGACTGCGGAGGGCGTGGCTTGAATATAACCTCTCTATCACTCCTCGACATAGGGAGCTGTCAAGTCGACACCGTCGAACCACTAAAAGAAGAAGCCTACGTGCAATTACTACAGCTGAGTGAATTTGACCACACACACGGGATTCAATGCAAAATTGAGATTGACAGAACCATATATTACTGCGGAATGCACTCCCACATATCCGTAATACATAATGGCAAACGAAACTACATAAGAGAAATATCAGCGGAAAATTGTAAAAAACTACTTAATACCGGAACAATATTTTTAGGAAACAACGCCCTCATCTCCGGAGTCAAAATTAACTCCACTTCCTCGTACAGCCTAACCTACGCGGGAATAATAGGAGTCGACGGCAGCTGCAAAGGAACCCAGTTCTCCAACCCTTACGGCACATGGGATAATGTGGTAGTACAAGCATCCATAAGGATCACTACACGGGAGTTAACCCTCCCCATCCGATACAAAAGTAACGAAATCATTCTCCCCTTCGGAGCACGATGCCGTGCCACAGCCGGGGAATGTAACGACGCTGACGGAACTACTACGTACTGGAACGTAATGCCACAGGACAACTGCAAATTCAGCCGATACGACGTACTCTACGAAGGAACGGCTTACCGGCTGACACCAGAAACCGTTAAAAGCGGCTCCCCAATAGTATATACAGTAACCACAAGAGACACTACGTTCGCATTGGCACGCACACCACGAGAAGAAAGCATGTGCGGGTACAAAATCATCCAAACGGAACACCCCAAACTTTACATTCACGACACTCAGCCCGGAAGAACATTCCAGACCCATAAGAAAACCTCGGTCGACAATTTAGACATCTTCTCATATGTGAATTCCAAATTCATCTACGTGGAAAAACACCTGAAAACCCAATTGACCCAGCTTTACCGAGAATATCATGGAACAAAAATGCACACTAGAGAGGCAAGTACTGCAAAATGCACTAACGCTTGCAAGTATAGCCCCAGACGAGATAGCACACAGGATCATGAAATCACCAGGCTACACCGCTATCACCTCTGGAGAAGTAATTCATCTCATCAAATGCGTTCCAGTGGACTGCCAAATCAGGCATACCGAAACCTGCTACAATGAACTTCCAGTCACTTATCAAAATAAATCCTTATTTTTGCAACCTAGATCCAAGATACTCACCAAAACCGGAACACCCAGGGACTGCAACGAGCTGCTACCGGTGATGTATAAAATACTAAACACCTGGTACAGACTTACACCGAAACCATCGGAAACGATCGCACCCACAACCATTCAGCCACTTACTAAACCCACGTGGAAATACGTGAGCCCTGCCTCACTCGCCACTAGCGGCATTTATTCTGACGAGGACATAGATCGATTGAGGGACCACATCATGTTCCCCATGGAAAACCCTCGATGCTAAACACAATCGCGCGAGGCGCTATGGGACAGGAAATCCCAGCAGGAAGCCTTTCAATCACAAACCTGTTGGACGAGGAATCTCTAAATAAAATAGCAGAAAGCGCAGGCGCACGAATATGGAAATCCTTCGTAACCTTTGGCTCAGCCAGCGCAGGAGTATTGGCAATCCTCATGATCCTAAAGTTCATGAAACTAGTAATTGACACAATAATACACGGATACGCACTGCACTCTATATACGGTTGGAGTCTGTACTTACTCGGAGCCCTGTGGAACTCGGTCGCCAACCTCCTCATCCATAAAGGAATAAGGCGAAACAACCAAGGAACCTATGACAGAATTCACCGATCCCCTGCCACCCTTCCCACGACCGAAGAGGACACCCTGGAACCCCCCACCCACAACCGAGACTCACAATCTCACAGCGTAAACCAAGCGAAGGAAAGTTATAAAGAACTGCGGAATCTATCAGAAAAAGATACGGAAACAATCCCTAGCGAAAAACACACTACCTCTATACCTTAGGCAAAATGGCGGAACAAGGTTCCACATTTTGTTTTAAGGGGGGAGGTGTTACGTCCCCCGCGCAATTTTTTCCCTTGGGCTAACCGTCTACCCACCAGCAATAAGTAATACCAACTCCCGACACAGCGAGCTACTACCTTATCGACACCCAACCAAAAAACTACCTCTCTTCCTGACCTGACTCCCGAATACTCCGCCAGACGGCCAAAACCACCCCCACTCTGGACACACCCCTACTCTAGAAACATCCCCATCAGCTCAACCCCTTCCTGACCTACGCAAACCGAGGGACCCCGAGACAGTCCCAAAAATCGGCACTTCTATCTCAGACGTCAATCGAGCCACTTCTCTTCCAGAAGTGCTCCTTGACTCGCGACACTAATCCTATTCCTTAGCAGTATTACTATCTCTGTGCGTTGCTACCTCCGATCACACCTACTATTTCCAACACCCGACTGCGTTACCCTTGCCGGCTGCGTTGCTATTGCGATCATCACTTCACACCACCCGTGTCCGCGCCGATAGCTCTCGAACGACCTGTATTTGTAAATCCATCAATGTAAGTGGACTAAAATATACCTTTAAAACGTAATACGTAGTGTTGAGACTGAATACCTTTAACCCCGTACGCATCTCCTTTCATTGGCACTCTGCGACTTTATTAAAAACCTGGTTTCGACCACCTGGCGACAGTGATAATACGGTGCCTGTTACGCGGCACGGTTATTACCGCCTATAAATTCCGCCGTTTGGTGCTAATACTCTGCACACTCGGCACTCCCATCCCAAGGGTCGGTATTCCGGTGCTAACAATCTGCACGTTATTTCCGACTATCCCTACCGCTCTTCATAGTCGAACCCAGGCATTTGTTAATTCGATCTTTTCTGTAGATGCCCAAAACAAGGAGAGGCGGACACAAATTTTGCGCGCGTAACCTGTATTACAAATTCAAGTACGCCCCCGTGACCGAAGCCGACAGCGAATACCTAGGGACAGAACGCAACTACCTCGACGCGGAATACGAAGCATACTTCGACTCACGGTCCCAATCAAAGATACCTAACCCACCAAGGAAGGATATTCGTATAAAAACAATCGAATACTCCCGGTGGCCACGTGACCTGTTAACCGTGGATAATAACCCATCCTTGCCGCCTTTAAACTACGCGCCCGGAGACCCCCGGAAGAAGCGCTACCTCGAGATCCGCGCGGAAGTCCTCCATACCGAATACGGCGCCAGTACTCCCGATCATTGGGGCTCCGCGGACCAACCAATAATATTAGATTAATTTGTACATTCCGAATTCAGCAGAGCGCGCTGAAATAAATATCTCTGAAACCAGGAACACTTGCGCGTTTCACTTATATTGCTCACGGAAGGGGCAAGGGTCGCCCGGGCCGGCTAACCCTTTACCTGGGTTTTATTGCCCCCGACCCTCCTGGAGTTTCACCTTTTATGACCGGCACCAGTTCCCGAAGCAACCTGCGAGAGGATACCTACGTTTATGACAACTGACCTAAAATGGTTGAATAAATAATCGAACTATTGCGAATTTGTTCGTCTCATTTGTTCCCTCACCTCAAATTCGAATAACCTGCGTCCACATGAATTCAGAACGACCACACGACGAGATATACGACCGACTCGCGCATAGTACGTTGCACTTACGTTTCCGGGTTCGCTCACAGGGTACACCTGATACCCTACTGCGCCTACTGCTTCGTCAATTCTAATAATATCAATAAGGATTCATACGCACGCTTCAACGCCCACTTGGCTATAGACAGTAGTACCTACGCCGGGGTTTATTGGTACCGCCTGCTCACGCAACCTCGCAACCTTTTTTCCGTTCGATTGCGACCAGTGCATCGTCGCATATATCCGATTTGCCAGAGAATTGCGACAACAAGGCATTAATTACTGTTCTTTACCCGATCCCATTAAGGTCTTCGTCGGGGGTACGATCCCCGCCAGCTTCATTGCTCGAGACTTCCCCTAACCGCCACAACAAGTGCACCGATAAAACTCCCCTTCCATTATCTCCCTCGTATGGAAGCCCAACGATCGATGAAACGGATTCTTTACCGACACCGCGATTACCGATAACTCACTGGCTATCGGTAATACCCGCTCTCTGTTCGGTTCGCCCGCCTACACCGAAGGGGATCCGTCGTTCGGGTAGCCTAGTCGCAGGCGTATCCCCAGGGTCTAGCCCTGAAAAAGGCGACCAGGCCGGCACAAGGCCCGAGCACTCATCAGAGCCGCGGTCCTGCCGGGACGTAACAATTTCCTTCGAAAAAATCATAAATATATCATATTATTAAATATATTTAAATAACTATATAATAAATACTATTAACTTAAATTAAAATTGAAAACAACGATGTGTTTGTACAAGAGAGCTCGTATTTATGAAAATATATTGTCGCCAATAAAAAAGTCTCAAAATGATTATCTCTCTCTTTCTTTTGTATCGAAAGTGATCAAAAAGCAATTGATTTTATTAAAAGCAATCGTTGTGAATACAGTGGGATATGTCTTATTATTAAACAAGACTGATTATACATTGATATAAAAATGTTTGTGTACAAACCATCGCTTGTTGTCATTATAAATCTGCTTTCTGAATGTCTCAGATGATGGGCTGTGTCCTTTTTAACGTATAATTTTCAATGCTGTGTAAATAGATAAGCAAATGCTACTAATAATATAGACACTTCACGTAAAAGTACCATCGAAACGACGCTAAAATAAATAATAAACTTCTTTACATCACATGTTAACACATATAACAGAAGAACATATCTTTATTTTTAAAATGAATTCTCAAAGGATTAATTAATTAGATATTTTGTTAATAGAGGTATGTTAATAGTGACATACACTCATCATCAAACCAAAAAGTGTTAATGCAAGATTTCAGTTCCGTATTGTATTTCGACATTTTGGGAACGAAATCCATGATAATATAAATTATAGTAAAAATGGAGGAACCTCCCCAAACAAAGATAGAATATATTAATTATTTTCTTTCTTGTTTTCACTCTCTTGGTTCTCTGTAACAAGCGAAAATCTCTGCGAAATGCAAAGTTTGCTTTACAATTAATTAATAACAAATAAAATAAATTGCGAGGCAAATATTAAAATAAATATGCCTTCCATCAAATATCTTGAATGTGTGCTTTATATAAATTATTAATAAAATTATATATGCTATATAATGTTTTAAAATAATAAATATTACCATATATTCTAATCGATCGATATTTTAATAACATTAGATAAATTTTGGTTTAGTAATGTTTAATAAAAAAAAATGTTTAATAAAAAAATTAGAAATCAATTTCCGTTAAAAAGCTTGACTATTTTGTATTATTATATATAAAAAAGATAAAAAAATTTTAACGTTATTGGCTTAGGATTTATAAAATTTAAAGAATGAAAAATAATGTATACACTGCATTAACTGCATTATTACATGATTTGGCTGTACCAATTATGACACAGATGAAATATGAAATAGCTGCTTCGTTCAATAATAATGGTTGAAGATATAATAATTCCAATATAATTTCAATTAATAACAAATTGCAGTAATTGCGCAGCATGAAACTATGTATGTTACGAAGCTTTAACAGCATAGAATACACCACAAATGTTGTCAGCAAACACAACATAGACACTATATGGCTACTCAAAAATAAAAAGTGTAATATTTTTGCCATTGTCTTTAAAATATTTTCCTTGTCTATTTCTTTGATGATTTTGCTCACAGCCTCCAAGCAGATAAATGCATCAAATTGATTATGATCCACGATGGCCAAACAATAAGATGCTGATTCGACAAATGCTTCGAAATCAGGAAAATACAGAGAGCTGTTTGCGGAAAACTCATATGTTATGTAGAAGAAAGAATCGTCCGGATTAAGAACAAAATGTGTAGTTTTTTGACACGGATTTCGAACGGTTAGTGGAAAAAGCCTGTCTACCTTCTTATCTAAGTAATCTTTAAACCTGGGCGAATCGTTTGAATAGAAATATATTACATTTGGGAAAACATATTCATTTTCACTAGCAATGCAATTCTTGCCATCAAAGAGATCACCAAGCGGACAACAGAGCTGAATGCAAGTTATATTGGCACATTTTTCGTACAGAAGAATGTGAGTTTCATTATTGTTGTTCCTTCTGCTTTCATTAAATTTTGTATGATTATATGTCTCCTCCCATATGTTGCCCTCCCATGTGTTGTCTTCTTTGTTGCTACTTGTGAAGTTTCCCGAAGTCTTTGTAGATGAAGTGATAAATAAAACTACGCAAGACCAAAATGCGAAACTTTCACCGCACATCGTCAACAATTTGTGAGATCAATTTTTTTTAATCTACAATTTCTTAATCTGCTATGTTACGACTACAGCGAATTTTTCAAAATGGGCATGATACAGTTCGTCTGCGATGGTTAAGTCACGACGACAACACTTTCTATCTAAAGATGAAGCTTATAATACTAGTTATTTTAAAATAAATGATACATTTATGCAACTAATAAACCTTGATCATCATTGACTTGTTAATGAAACAACTTATATATTGTAAAATATACTGTATATACTTCGCAGAAAAAAATGTATTACTAAGCTACAGTTTAAAAAATACTATGATATTTAAGAATATTATGAAGATAGAGATAAATGAAAACTTTTTTATTTATATTAAATATATCATATGATTGAAAAATTTATCTCAAAAAACAATTAAAAAATCACAATTACGGATGTAAAAAAATTTTATTCATTTTTTTATCTCACATTAAAGATGATAATATATCTATTTATATGGAAATTGTGGAATTTTATGCAAAATCCGGTTTGCAGTTATTTATATTTCATGTACAATCGGAGGATTTACATCCGGAACAATTAATTAAAGGAATATTGGATTTTTAAGGTATTGGAGGTAGAATGATAGTACAAATAATGCCGACTATTTTTGACTGATATTTTTTTATTTTTTTTTAAGAAAATACTTTTTCATTCACATAGATTTCTTCAAAATAATACAATTATACAGGAAATGTAATGTACAAATTGTGTACAAATTGTGTACAAATTGTGTATTATTAATGTACAAATTGTGTATCGTTCTGAATATAAAAATCGTGCATCCAGAAAAATATAAGTCAATTGCATATACTATTTAATATAATTTATATTCGATATTATGTAAATTAAATGATTTATGTTTTTAACAACTCATTTATAGATTATGATATATTTATGTGGGATATATGATAAACTATATATTTAATATTTTCATAAATTCATATAATTTATATAATATAATTCATATAAAAAATATTTATATATAAATATACATATAGATTTTAATAAGACATGTAAAAGGCCTAAAAAGAAGAATAAAATTAAATGATGACAGTTGCTGACAATAAAATAGTCAATAGACATATGGAAAAGAAGTAATAATAAATTTCGGGATTTTCGAGAAGCATTTGATTCAAATATCAATTATCATGCTTTCTTTAATAATTAATTTTTGGAGAATTAATTTTTCATACATATCATACACTTATAAATATTATTTAATGCAATTTACAAAAATATTTAAATGCAAATCGCTCTCAAGTGCAAATATTATATGATTAAACATACATGACGTTGACGCGGCACACGTAAAATACAATTATATGAACATAAATTGAAATCGAACATATAAAAAATTTTAAATAACGGATACATTTAAAATAGTCGTGATCAAATATTTTTATAATTGATTTGAATCAAGCGACGCGATAGTATCGCGACGTCAAATATAATACATAAAGAACTGATAAAAAACTGGATCCGAGCATTGAGAGTCAATGTTCTCAACGCGGCGCTACCAAGTAACTTGTGCATCATATATCGAATTAGATATGTTAATCTTGACAAGGATAAATATATATAAGATTATACATTCTCTTTCATCAGACCAACTTTTTGTTTGATAATTTGCTTTTCCATAATTAATGTCTTTCCATAAAAAAATTGTTCTTTACATGGTATAGTTATTAAAACCTGTAACCGTTTCATGTCAACGTTTTGGTAAAACATTTGCAATTCTGACAGAAACGCTTTAATAGCTGTCGCATGATTGTCTTTTTACATACGAATATGACGAACGTACCGATATCTTGCATGGCGTTTAACGCAAGATTACAACTATAAGTAATGTTAAGCCATGTAATATTATCAGACAACCAATATATGGACACTGTTATTATAATCCAATTTATGGCTATTATGATAAATAGTATGATAAACAGTCTCAGATACAGACCGAACCTGCAAATGAATATATCTCTTTTATATTTTCTGAATTTGTTTTATAAAAATAAATATTTCCTTCGAAAAAATTATAACTATTTCACATTATTGTAACGTCCCTGGTTTGAGTAGCGGTCGAGTCTGTCTTGAAAAGGGAAGAAGATCTCATTGACAAGAAGTTGTTGATGGCAGCAGCCGTCATTTTAGTCGGAGAATAGCTGTCAAGCTATCCGGACGTTTTACATACGGGATGATCCGTTGTGTTATAATTCTGTTAACTGTGTTCTGTGTTGCTGTGTTGCCTATTATAATTCCCTTGTTACCTATAGAAGTGTTTATTTATTTCCCGCGTCTCGCGAATGCCCATTTCTTAGTGTCTCAAAATGTTACGCTCGAGGCGAGGATTTCGATATATATCGAACTAAACACTAAAGAAATCGGCCGTCGCGGACCGCGTCAAATGAATAAGCATTTTTATAAGTAACAAGGGAACTTTGATAGGCAACACAGCAACACAGAACACAGTTAATAGAATTATAACACAACGGATCGGCTCGTATGTAAAACGTGTCCGGATAGCTTCACAGTTATTCTCCGACTCAAATGACGGATACTGCCGTCAACAACTTTTTGACAATGAGATCTTCTTTCCTTTTCAAGATAGACTCGACCGCGACTCAAACAAAGGACGTAACATTATTAAATATTTAAATAACTATATAATAAATAGATACTACTAACTTAAATTAAAATTGAAAACAACGATGTGTTTGTACAAGAGAGCTTGTATTTATGAAAATATATTGTCGCAAATAAAGAAGTCTCAGAATGATTATCTCTCTCCTTCTCTTGTATCGCAAAAAAGCAATTGATTTTATTCAAAACAATACCGTTGACAAGTGAATACAACGGGATATGTCTTCTTGTTAAATAAGTTATACATTGATATAAAAATGTTTGTGTACAAACCATCGCTTGCTGTCATTATAAACTCTGCTCTCTAAATCTCTCAGATGACGGGTTGTGTCCTTTTCATAACGCATAATTTTCAATGCAGTGCAAATAGATAAGCAAATGCTACTAATAATACAGATACTTTGCGGCCCGTAAAAATACAATAGATACGCCACATCATCTAAAATAAATAATAAACTTCTTTACATCATATGTTGTAAATAAAACGGAAGAACATACTTTTATTTTTAAAGTAAATTGTCAAAGAGTTAATTAATTAAATGTTTTATTAATAGAGTTATGTTAATAGTAACATACACTCACCATAAAACCAAAGACTATGGATACAAAATTCCGGCCGGATTAAGTTTTTCGGCACGTTTGGAACGAAATCCATGATAATACAAATGATAGTAAAAATGAAGGTACTTCCCCAAGCAAAGATAGAATATATTAATTTTTTTCTCTTTTCTTTCGGTCTATCGTTTCTTTGTAACAAGTGAAAATCTCTGCAAAATGCAGAGTTTACTTTACAATTAATTAGTAAGAAATAAAACAAATGATATAACATGCCTTCCTTCAAATATCTTGAATGTCTGCTTTATATAAACTATAAAAAAATGATTTATGCAATGCCTCAAAATAATAAATATTAATATATATGCAAATAGATCGATATTTTACTATCATTGGATTAATTTTGATTTAGCAAAATGTTTAATAAAAAAATTAAAAATCAATTGCCGTCAAAAAGCTTGAATATTTTGTATTATTATATAAAAAAAAGAAACAAAATTTTAAACGATATTGACTCAGGATATATAAAATTAAAAAAATATAATATTACGAGAAGGTTAATAATATTATATTATTAATTTTGAAATTATATTATGAATTTTTTTATAATTTAATATAACTTTATTATAATTTAAAATATTTTATTGTAATAATCATTAATAGCATTAATATCATTTTTTTCTTTAACAATTGAATGCGTGCTTATAAAATTTACTTCAATTTTTTGTTTTAAAAAAGCAGATTAGAAAATTCCAATGGAAAAAAATGTACATGTTTCTGAAATGCAACTTGTGTTTTATCTACATTAAAATTATCATTTTTCAAGCCAAATAATTATTTTTGTACTACCAATTAATAAGACACGATATATTCTTTCCGATTAATGCAAATCATTATTCTTTTTTATCTTTATGGATTGTTATAGATATAAGCTGAATGTATTATTTATACATATCACATATAAATATTTTATCATATCATGTTCGTGTCCAAAAAAAAATATCACAATCTTATAAATTTTATATATATATATATATATATGTGTATGTATGTATGTATGTATGTATGTATGTATGTATGTATGTATGTATGTATATATATACATATATATATATATATATATACATTAAACAATTTACCTAAATGTCCACCAAAAGTTGAAACTCATTACACTTAACCAGAAAGACCATGACAAAAAACAGAAATAATGGAGTACAGCTGCAACAATAAAATAAAAAATTTTAAAATGTCACTAATTCACAATTTTGTATATCATTAGGAATTATATTATATTATAAAAAGTTTTTCTTCAACTTTAACACTAAGAATTTATCACAGGAAACAATATAATTAATTAATGCACGCTAATATTAAATTAAATAATGTTTTTATTTCAGAAATATATAACTTTACAAGATTTGAATAGTATTATCAAAAAATATTAAGCAAAGAAATTTAAATTGTACTTTACGTTAAAGTAAAATAAAATATTATTTTAAATTTTTTACTATTAATTCTTGTTTCAATTTTACTATTAATTCTTAATTTTTATTATTATTCTTATTAATTTTTACTATTAATTTTTGTTTAAATTTTAATATATGGTACATTCAAGTTTTATCTTAAGAAAATTAATAAAAATTAAGTGCCAATGTCCTTTTTTTTACTAATGTAAAGTGAAAAAAATTAAAATAATATTTCATTTTATTTTAACAGACAATAAAATTTAAATTATTTCGCCTAAATATTTTTTTGTTACAAAAATTAATAAAACAACTAATGTACACATTGCATTGACTGCATTATTACATGATTTGGCTGTACTGTACCAATTATGACACAGATGAAATATGGAATATCTGCTATGTCCATTAAATGAAAATATATAATTTTAATTATCCATCCGAAAAATAACAAACTGCAGCATTTGCGCAATATGAAACTATGTATGTTACGAAGTTCCGGCAGTATAGAATACACCACAAATGTCGTCAGCAAACAAAACATAGATACTATACGACAAATCCAAAATAGAAAGGTTAATATGTTTTCATTTATGTTATCGTCTGTCATGTCTGTTCCTTTACTGAAGGTTTTGTTCACAGCCTCCAAGCAGATAATTGCATCTAATTGATTATCATCCCCGATGGCCAAACAATAAGATGCTGATTCGACAAATATGTCGAAATCAGGAAAGTACAGAGAGCTGTTTGTGAAGAACATATACTCGAAAGAATTGTTCGGATAAAGAGAAAAACGTGTAGATTCTTGACATGGATTTTGAACGATTAGTGGAAAAAGCTCATCCACCTTCTTATTTCCGCTCTGTATCGAATTGTTTAAATAGCTATATACGTTTGGGAAAACATATTCATTTTCATTAGCAATGCAATTCTTGCCATCAAAGAGATTGCCAAGCGGACAACAGAGCTGAATGCAAGTTATATTGGCGCATTTTTCGTATGGAACGGTGTAATTTTTATTATTATCATTATTCGTTTTGTTTTTAATAAAGTTTGAATGATTATATGTCTCCTTCCATATGTTATCCTCCCATATGTTGTCTTCTTCGTTGTCACTTGTGAAATTTCCCGGAATCTTTGAAGATGAAGTAATAAATAAAACTACGCAAGACCAAAATGCAAAACTTTCACCGCACATGGTCAACAATTTGTGAACTCAATTTTTTTTAATATACAATTTCTTAATCTGCTATGTTACGACTACAGCGAATTTTTCAAAATGCGCATGATACTGTTCGTCTGCGATGGTTAAGTCACGACAACAACACTTTCTATCTGAAGACAAAACTTGTAAAACTAGTTATTTTAAAATAAAGGACACATTCGCGCGACTAATAAAACGCAATCATTATTGACTCCTTAATGAAACAACTTATCGATTTTAAAATATACTCTATACTTCACGATACTTTGTAGAAAAAACTTTATTGCTAAGCTACAGTTTTAAAAATATACTATAATATTTAAGAATTTTATGAAACAACAGATAAATAATGAAAACTTTTTTATTTATATTCAATATATCATATGATTGAAAAATTTATCTAGAAAATCAATTAAAAAATCAAACAATTACGGATGTGTGTGTAAAAAAAATTTTATTTATTTTTTAATTCCACATTATAGATGATAATATATATATTCAAATGGAAATTGTGGAATTTTATGCAAAATCCGGTTTGCCATTATTTATATTTCACAATCGGAGGATTTACATCTGGAAACATTTAGTTAAGCATATTTTTAGGATATTGGAGATAGAATGATGGCTCAAATAATGCCGACTTTTTGATTGATATTTTTTAAAATAACGTAATTTAAATCGACCATACTGGCAATTTATTGGTTGATAAAGAATCACAACGTTTCGATCATTGGTTTTGATTCTTCTCAAGTGAACTACAAAAGTTTACAAAATATTATAAAAACAATAAGAAAATAAAAAAAAAGAAAAAAAAAAAGGAAAAAATTTAATATATACGTACAAATTCTTAGTTAACCAATAGGTAATGAGAAAAAAGAAATCACTTGTCAAGATCGTCCTTCAAGTCAGCCTACCGCTCACAAAAAAAGACCCACTGCCCCCCGCCCACTTACTTTTTCCTTCCTTCCGGCCGGCCCCCCCCCTTTTTTTTTTTTTTGTGTGGGGGGGGTGTTACAAAAATTTTATTGGGGGGAGAGAAAAGCACAGAAGATCGGATTCAGAAGATGAATCCAAGGAAAAAGAGTGAAAAATAGGCAAGACAGGTTATAATAATGTAGATAGCCCCTCAGAAGAAGAAAATACATATACTGTTAAAAAGGAGATGTAATAAATTTATTATAGTTTTCGTCGCGTCATAGTCTTAACGTGTCACAGATTCTAATCTGTTGGCGAGCTTAGCTCAGGACGGAAAAGGTTAGATTCCTTGCTATATTGAAGAGCCACAGACTCTAATCTGTTGGCGAACTTGTTTCAAAGACAAAAGATATTGTATGCTTAGCACATTTGTCGCGTCATAGGCCAACCTACTGCACAGGTAACTTTTATTCAGGACGAAATATATTGCAGAAGACAAGATAGGTGCATATCCTGATAGAAAGGATAAGACAGTAAACCTAACCTGTAAGAACTCTATCACAAAGATGGAAGTTACATTAATCGAGATCATCGGTTGATAAAGAGGTATATGTATGTGTAAATATACACGTACACGTTATACACATACGATACGTATATATACGTACACGTACGATAATTACATAGTCGTAGCCAACTTTAAACATCTACGTGTTATCTTGAGGAAGAGGCGCAAAATACAATTTAATGATTAAACGAACTTACCTGTAAGTGAAGTTCTATCATAATTGTATGAAGCGCCTTTCTATCATAATTGTATGAAGTCCCACCCTATACCCATGTTCAAAGAGTTTGAACCCCGACTCATCAGGCTACGACTACAGAGCTTTCAAAAGAATGACGTGTGGAGAGGAACCGGCAGGAAAGTGACGTGGCATAGAATTGAGGAGTACTACGTGTTATCTTTCGGAAGAGGCGCTTCATACAATTATGATAGAACTTCATTACAGATAAGTTCGTTTAATCATTAAATAAATTTCGAGATTTTCAAGAAGCATTTGATTCAATTATCATGATGCTTTCTTTAATAATTAATTTTTGAAGAATTAATTTTGCGTACATATCATACACTTATCAATATTATATTATTTATTACAATTTACAAAAGTATTTAAATACAAATCGCCCTCAAGTGCATAATATTATATGATTAAACATTCATGGCGTCGACGCGGCACACGTAAAATACAATTATATGAACATAAATTGAAATCGAACATGTAAAGAATTTTAAATAACGGATACATGTAAAATAATCGTGTTCAAATATTTTTATATTTGAATCAAGCGACGATAGTATCGCGATGCCAAATACAAAATAAAAACTGGATCCGAGCATTGAGAGTCAATGTTCTCGATACGGCGCTACCAAGTAGCTTATCCGGAATTGTACATTAAATAAACTTTCGATTAAAATATTTCAGAAACTAAAGCCGTAATCAAAAGTCTAACGGAACTTTTATTATATAATGTGGATACAAGCTTTCGATTGCGAGCAGTTTGAATAAAATTGGTGCAGTCAATCCCGAGAAATGATAATCGCATATCAGAATTGTGACATTTTTCATTTTTCTTCAAAATAAGATTCAGAGTCATGAATGAATCTTCGCACGCACATATTCAAAGCGATTTTGTCCCTCAATCTGCGTTCACATATGATTATTCTCTTTAGTGTGCAAAAATGCTTTAAGAGACAAAACTTTTTTTAAGAGACAAAACCATTTATGTACATGTGTGTGTATACGTGTGAGAGATTAATTTATTGCATAACAATTTTCAAAAATCTCTTGGCAGTAAAACCTAACATTTCGAAAACGGGGTATCACAAAAATATAAAAACTATACCATTAGAAACTTCTAAAGAGACTAATTTATACTATATTTATTATTACAATAATATTCAAAAACCACCACTTGAGAGTGAACTCTAATATCTAGAAAATGAAGCTTCGTAAAAATACGCGACTTACGCTCTTAGTTAAGATTTTTAAAAATGCATATATATTTTTTGCAGAAATAATATAAATTTTTACAAAAAGTGATGATATTCCTCCAGAAACAACCTTACAAAGGTAAAAAAATACGTCAAGTATATAGAAAAATATCTTTAAAAAATCTAACATATTTTCTGTAGAAATAATGTAAATTTTTACAAAAAATGGTGAGATCTTCCGAAAAAATTTTATGAAGGTAAAAAAATACGCCAAAAATACATGAAAAAAATCTTTAATAAAATCAAAAAATCTAAAAGAGTGATAAAAATAATAAATAAATTAATATTTAAAAACCGATATGAGACTTTTGGCCAAAAATATTAATTTTTTCTATAAATCGATTAAGATATTTTCGAAATTTTTTTCAAAGAAAATGAAGCATAAAATTTGTATAATATGCATTGTTGTAATGGCGTATTCGATAGATCGTGTACGATTGCGGCATAAGATCGTAATTAAAGACGACTACATTAAACCGTTGATGATTTCGTCCGTAGCCTCCGTCTTCGATAGCTTACACTGCCGATCAGTGGAAGGGCGACTCAACAGTCCTACGGCTCTCGAATGATCAGGAGTCAACGGCGAAGTCAGTGTGACAACCAAACGATTATAAGACAAAAAAAGCGAACATATTTTCGTTATCCGGATACGTTACAAGGCATCGTCGCGATCCGAGTGCTGACTCGAGACGTCATCGCGACTCAGAATCTAACCTGAGGCGTTATCACGAAGAATTCGCTGCGTAACATTTTATAAAAATAAAGAAAATTCGTATTTATCATATGTATAAATTACAATAAAAGAAGTGCATACTAAAAAAGTAAGTGCGAAAGCACTGACCCTGATTTATTCCATCTGTTTTTTTACACAAAATAATAATTTTTAAATTGCTCAAGCTGCAAAACAATTTACATCGCATTTAAATATGTACAAATTAAAATTAAAAGATGAGATATACATCTAATGGAATTAGAGATATATGAGAGATACATCTCGTAAATACACACTTGTGCATCATATATCAAATTAGATATGTTAATCTTGACAAGGATAAACATATATAAGATTATATATTCTCATCAGACAAATTTTTTTGTGACGGTTCGCTTTTTCATAATTAATGTTTTTCCATAAAAAAATTATTCTTGACATGGTACAGTTATTAAAACCTGTAACCGTTTCATGTCGAAGTTTTGGACAAACATTTGCAATTCTGATAGAAACGCTTCAATAGCTGTTGCATGATTGTCTTCTTACACACGAATATAATGAACATACCGATATCTTGTATGGTGCTCAACGCAAACATAGTATAATATATCTTAAAAGGTATCATATCATCGTCAAAGTGCATAAATCCGTTCGTCATTATTATAATCCAAAATGTGGCCATTAATATAAATAACATAATAAACAGGCTCAGATACAGATTGAACCTGCAAATGAATATATCTCTTTCATATTTTCCATAGTTATGATATATTTGATTCTAAAAATACATTATAAGCGAACACATTTTAAGTAATTTGTTTTATAGAGGTAATATTTCCTTCGAAAAAATCATAAATATTTCCTATTATTAAATATATTTAAATAATTATGTAATAAATACTATTAACTCTTAAATTAAAATCGGAAACGATGTGTTTGTACAAGGGAGTACTCGTATTTATGAAAATATATTGTCGCCAATAAAGAAGTCTCAAAATGATTATCTCTTTCCTTCTCTTGTATCGGAAATGATCAAAAAAGCAATTGATTTTATTAAAAGCAATACCGTTGACTAGTGAATACAGCGGGATATGTTATATTGTTAAACAAGACTGATTATACATTGATATAAAAAAATGTTTGTGTACAAACCATCGCTTGTTGTCATTATAAAATCTGCTTTCTGAATCTCTCAAATGACGGGCTGTGTCCTTTTCATAACGCATAATTTTCAGTGCTGTGTAAATAGATAAGCAAATGCTACTAATAGCATAGACACTTTGCGGCACATAAAAATACAATTGAGACACTGAAAAAGTAAATACTAAACTTCTTTACATCACATGTTACACATGTAACAAAAGAACATACTTTTATTTTTAAAGTGAATTCTCAAAGGATTAATTAATTAGATGCTTTGTTAATAGAGTTATGTTAATAGTATCATACGCTCACTGTCAAACCAAAAATATCGATGCAATATTCCACTCTTACATGTTTGATATCGTAATAAATTTCTGAAATAGTGGGAATGAAATCCATGATAATATAAATGATAGTAAAAATGGAGGAAGTTCCCCAAGCAAAGATAGAATATATTAATTTTTTTCTTCTTTGTTTCGCTCTCTTGTTTCTGTGTAACAAACGAAAATCTCTGCGAAATGCAAAGTTTGCTTTACAATTAATTAATAACGTAATTAATAAGTAAAATAAATTGCAATGCAAATATTAAAATAAACATGCCTTCCATCAAATATCTTGAATGTCTGTTTTATATAAACTATAAAAAAATTATTTATGCTATATGTATAATATAAATCAATTTTATAAAAATAATAAGATGAAGAAAATGAGAAAAATATGAATAAAGTAATAATACTTTAGTCATATTTTTAATAATTATTAAATGAAAATTTAATAGAATTATAATAATGTTACATAAATTTTCATCACTAATGCGTCATTGTCATTGATCAGCATCATTGAAGAAACTGTTGAAGATCAACGTTATCAAAGAGATTTAGTCAGTTTCTTGATGTCACTTCTATTATTACATCATCAAAAAGTTTTGTTCCGTAGAACATAGTCAATGTTGAATGAATCAAAAGATTAATTGGTTGACCTATTATAAGGAATATCGTTTCCACATTAAAATTATGAACAATACGAGAGAGTCTGATTTGTTCTAAACCACTAAAAAGTTCCGGAGAATGAATTTAATGAGTGATTTAGGTAAGCATCGAATTTTAAATACTTGAACAATTTTGTATTAAATTTTTATTTTATATTAAGTTCAAGTGTATAAATAATCTTTTTAATAAAAAATTTAATAATAAAAATTAAAAAATTTTCTCTTTCTTCTTTTAATATGCATGTTAGAAATGACATCAAAGACTAAAAGAGATAGAGAGTGTAATCTATCTTAATACGAAATCTATCTTCGACTTTTTATTTATGATCGCTTTTAATGAGAAAGAGACATAAAATTGTAGTATGTCATCAGTGATATCTCATTTACACTGAACGTTGTCTTTTGCTCTAATTTTGTCATCTTGATACATTACTAATGTTAGAGATCACTTTAACGAGTATTTGAAAACAGAATATTGGATACGTGTCAGAAAGAATTGAAATAATCTACATAATTATATGATACAAAATAACTTTATTACGCTTATTACTATTTTTTATGCTTCCACTAATAAGTTATATCTGTTTTTCATGTAGCGTTCTTTTAGCGATAAATATTTTATCTTCAGAAATTATTATAAAACAAGACTGAAATTTTATCGCGCGATATCCTGTATGTTATATAGCATTTTAGCAAAATATGATGTAATACATGAAAGTGGAAAGTATGAATATATTCGTTTTGTTTCAAAATCTATTGTATTCCAAAGTCTATTATTTATTATCTTGTCACTCATATATGTGTTTCAATTTTTTATTTTTCTTAAAGTTAAATTATTGTTCTTTCAAACCTGTTTATACGTATATTTTTGGTATGTATATGTTTCTAAATTTGAAAAATGTTTTTTATAAGTTGTTTATATATATAATATTATCTGTCACTTTCTCCCTTTCTCTCTCTCTCTCTCTCCTCTTTCTCTCTCTTTCTCTCTCTCTCTCTCTCTCTCTCTCTCTCTCTCCCCTGTTGTTCTCGTTCTTATTTATACATTAAGTTTGCCGAAAATGTTAATTTCTAAATCAATTAGGATATATTTCAAATTTTTTTTCAAAAAAGGTAATGAGTAAAAATTTTATAATAATGCATAAAATTTGTCTTTTATAAAAAATAATAATTTTTAAATTGCTGCAAAACAACTGACATCACATTTAAATATGTACAAATTAAAATTAAAAGATGAGATATACACATCTAATGGAATTAGAGATATATGAGAGATACATAAATGTACACACTTATGCATCATATATCAAATTAGATATCTTAATCTTGACAAGGATAAATATATATAAGATTATATATTCTCATCAGACAAATTTTTTGTGTGACGACTTTTTCGTTTTTCCTTTTTCATAATTAATGTTTTTCCATAAAAAAATTGTTCTTGATATGGTACAGTTATTAAAATCTGTAACCGTTTCATGTCGAAGTTTTGGAAAAACATTTGAAATTCTGACAGAAACGTTTCAATAGCTGTCGCATGATTGTCTTCTTACACACGAATATGATGAACATAGCGATATGTTGCATGGCGTCCAACACAAAAAGAATATAATAGACAGTCAACCGTATAAATAGCTCCGTATTGATATTATCTTCATTATCTTCGTCATCAAACTGCTCAAAATGGTCCGTTGTCATTATAATCCACTTTATGGCCATTACGATAAATAACATGATAAACAAGCTCAGATACAGATTGAACCTGCAAATGAATATATCTCTTTCATATTTTCCAAAGTTATGATATATTTGATTCTAAAAATATATTATAAGCGAACACATTTTAAGTAATTTGTTTTATAGAGATAATATTTCCTTCGAAAAATTCATAAGTATTTTATATTATTAAATATATTTAAATAACTATATAACAAATATGTACTACTAACTTAAATTAAAATTGAAAACAACGATGTGTTTGTACAAGAGAGCTCGTATTTATGAAAATATATTGTCACCAATAGAGAAGTCTCAAAATGATTATCTCTCTCTTTCTCTTGTATCGGAAATGATCAAAAAAGCAATTGATTTTATTTAAAGCAATACCGTTAACAAGTGAATACAGCGAGACATGTCTTATTGTTAAACAAGACTGATTATACATTGATATAGAAATGTTTGTGTACAAACCATCGCTTTTTGTCGTTATAAAATCTACTTTCTGAATCTCTCAGATGACGAGCTGTGTCCTTTTCATAACGCATAATTTTCAATGCTGTGTAAATAGATAAGCAAATGCTACTAATAATATAGACACTATGCGGTACATAAAAATACAAATATCGATCCGTATCTAAAATAAATAATAAACTTCTTTACATCACATGTTGTACATATAACAGAATAACATACTTTTATTTTTAAAGTGAATTCTCAAAGGATTAATTAATTAGATGTTTTGTTAATAGAATTATGTTAATAGTGACATATATTCACCGTATTTATATTTATACCAAAAATTATCGATGCAAAGTTCCAGCCAACTGACTTTGTGTTTGATATCGTAATACCTTGATATGTAGGGAACGAAATCCATGATAATATGAATGATAGTAAAAATGGAGCAACTTCCCCATGCAAAGATAGAATATATTAATTTTTTTCTCCCTTGTTTCGCTGTCTTGTTTCTTTGTAAGTGAAAATCTCTGCGAAATGCAAAGTTTGCTTTACAATTAATTAGTAACAAATAAAATAAATTATGATGCAAATATTAAAGTAAATATGCCTTCCATCCAAATATCTTGAATGTCTGCTTTATATAAAAGAATTATTTATGCTATATAATGTCTCAAAATAATAAATATTACCATATATTCTAATACATCGATATTAATAGCGGATTTTAATAGCGGAGATTGATAATTTTTTATCTTTGTTAACCACGTAACGCTTTCGTCACATCTTTTATCAGCATTTCAAATATTTGCGACCGTTATTTCTGTATTTATTATTTATGTTGCTGTCTATCACGCCCTATCTCTTTGTATCGCGTTCTGTTTATTAGTTAATGTTTAATTTTGTTTATAGCTTAACGTTTCTTCTCGAGCATTGAAAAGGATCTGGAATAGATCAAAACGTATATATGTATTTTATATCTAACTGAACTTTAATATATTATGTCTCTTATTTAGAGTCTTTTATTATTTTTACTCTAACAGCTTGCTCCAAGGTCTCTTAGTCTTTTTAACTTATTTTGAATATTTTATCATATCATGTTCGTGTCGTATGAAAAATATCACAATCTTATCAAAATAAATTTATATTATAAATAAAATATAGCACATATATACATATTATATATATATATATATATATATACATATTAAATGATTTTATTACACACATATTATTACACACACACACATATATATATATATGTGTATTAAAACAATTTACCTAAATGTCCACCAAAAGTCGAAACTCATTACACTTAACCAGGAAAAACTTGACAAATGACAGAAATAGTTGACTGAAGCTGCAAAAATAAAATAAACAATTTTAAAATGTCACTAATTGGCAAGTATTTTGTATATCATTAGGAACTATATTATATTATAAAAAGTTTTTCTTCAACTTTTAACAGTAAGAATATATTACAGAAAACAATATAAATAATTAATACACGCTAATATTAAATTAATTAATGTTTTGATTTCAGAAATATATAACTCTTTAATTATATACCTCTCAACACAATTTTAATAATATTATTAAAAAAATATTAGGCAAAGTAATTTAAATTGTGTTTTACGTTAAAAAAAAAAAATTTTAATTTTTTTCCACTACTAAGTCTTGTTTAAAATATTATAATATATCGTACATTCGAGTTTTATCGTAAAAAAAATTAATAAAAATTAAGAAAATCAATGTACTTTAGCTAATGTACGATATATTAAAATTTTATAAACACAAGAATTAATAGTGAAAAAAATTATTCATAAAGGGGTTTCCCATTTTTTTTTTTTTAAATATTTTAGGGCAGGTTTTCCCGAGTAATTTCATATACATATGTATGAAATTACTCGGAAAGACCTGCCCTACAACATATTTAAAAATAAACCAAATCGGAGGGGGGGGTATCCTTTTTATGTATAATTACCAAAAATTAATATTATTTTATTTTATTTTTAACGTACAATAAAATTTAAATTATTTTTCCTAAATATTTTTTTGGTACAAAAATTAATAAAAGAACTAATGTATACACTGCATTGACTGTATTATTACATGATTTGGCTATACTGTACCAATTATGACACAGTTGAAATGTGAAACTGCCAATGCTAATGGTAGTACATATATTAAGTCAAGTATAGTTTCAAACATGCATCCGAAAAATAACAAAATGCAATATTTGCGCAGCATAAAACTATGCATGTTACGAAGCTCCGGCAGTATAGAATACACCACAAATGTTGTCAGCAAACACAACATAGACACTATACGGCTACTCAGAGAAAAAAAGATTAACATGTTCATCATTTTAAATATGATATATATCTCGTTTTCTTTATTAATTTTCTCTATTAATATGATTTCGTTCACAGCCTCCGAACAGATAAATGCATCAAATTGATTATGATCCACAATGGCCAAACAATAAGATGCTGATTCCACAAATATGTCGAAAAAAGGAAGGTACAGAGAGCTGTTTGCGGAGAACTCATACCTAAAGTAGAGGAAAGAATCGTTCGGATTAAGAACAAAATGTATAATTTCTTGACACGGATTGTGAACGGTTAATGGAAAAAGCTCGTCCATCTTCTTATCTAATATTTTAAACCAGAGCGAATCGTCTCGATAGAAAGATGTTACATTTGGGAAAACATATTCATTTTCACTAGCAATGCAATTCTTGCCAGTAAAGAGATCACCAAGCGGACAACAGAGCTGAATGCAAGTTATATTGGCACATTTTTCGTATGGAAGGATATGAGTTTCATTATTGTTGTTCCTTCTGCTTCCAATAAATTTCGTATGATTATATGTCTCCTCCCATATGTTGTCTTCTTTGTTGTTACTTGTTAAGTTTCCCGAAGTCTTTGAAGATGAAGTGATAAGAAAAACTACGCAAGACCAAAATGCAAAACTTTCACCGCACATCGTCAACAATTTGTGAACTCAATTTCTTTTTAATATACAATTTCTTACTCTGCTATGTTACGATCACAGCGAATTTTTCAAAATGCGCGATAATACTGTTCGTCTGCGATGGTTAAGTCACGACAACACTCTCCATCTAAAGACAAAACTTGTAAAACTAGTTATTTTAAAATAGAAGACACATTCGCGTAACTAATAAGACGTGATCATCATTGACTTATTAATGAAACAACTTATTTTAAAATATTTTAACATATTTTAAAATATACTATATATACGTAATATTTTGTAGACTTTATTGCTAAGCAGTTTTACAAATACTATGATATTTAAGAATTTTATGAAGCAACAGATAAATAATGAAAACTTTTTTATTTAATATATCATATTATTAAAAAATTTATCTCGAAAAACAATTAAAAAATCACAATTACGGATGCAAAAAAAATTTTATTCATTTTTTTATTCCACATTATAGATGATAATATATATATTCAATTGGAAATTGTGGAATTTTATGTAAAATCCGGTTTACAGTTATTTATATTTCACGTACAATCGGAGGATTTACATCCAGAATAATTAATTAAAGGAATATTGGATTTTTAGGATATTGGAGATAGAATAATAGAACAAATGATGCCGACTATTTTTGACTGATATTTTTTATTTTTCTTTTTAAGAACATACTTTTTCATTCGCATAGATTTCTTCAAAATAATACAATTATACAGGAAATGTAATGTACAAATTGTACATTATTAATGTACAAATTGTGTATCGTTATGGATATAAAAATCATACATCCAGAAAAATATAAGTCAATTGCAAATACCATTTATATTCGATATTATGGTAAATTAAATGATTTATGTATTTAACAATTATACTCATTTCATCATTTATACTCATTTATTCATGATGTATTTGTGTGGGATGATAAATTATATATTTGATATTTTATTTTTTATAAATTCATATAATTCATATAATATAATTCATATAAAAAATATTTATATATAAATAAACATATAGATATTAATGAGACATGTAAAAGGCTTAAAAAGAAGAATAAAATTAAATGATGACAGTTGTGTGTGCTGACAATAAAACAGTCAATAGACGTATGGAAAAGAAATAATAATAAATTTCAAGATTTTAGAGAAGCATTTGATTCAAATATCAATTATCATGCTTTCTTTAATAATTATTAATTATTAAATATATAATTTTTGAAGAATTAATTTTTCATACACACATATCATACACTTATAAATATTATATTATTTAATGCAATTTACAAAAATATTTAAATGCGAATCGCCCCTAAATGCATAATATTATATGATAAAACATTCATGGTGTCGACAGCGCACGTAAAATATGTATTATCAACAAATCGTTGATGATTTCGTCCGTAGCCTCCGTTACTTTCGATAGCTTACACTGCCGATCAGTAGAAGGGGGACTCAATAGTGACTCTCGAATGATCAGGGTCAACGGCGAAGTCAGTGTGACAACCAAACGATTATAAGACAAAAAGAGCGAACATATTTTCGTTATCCGGATACGTTACCAGGCGTCGTCGCAATCCGAGAGCTGACTCGAGACGTCATGACGATGACGCGTCATCGCGACAAGGGTACCTCGCGAATCCGAAAATTCTGATCTTAATGAAACTTTCTACTTATGTAGATCTTTCTTCTATATATCTCGAAAATTACAGATATCAAAAAAATGTTTTATACAAAAGTTTTATGACAAAAATGGCTCTAGTCAACGACATTAATAAAATTTAAAAAAATTTTTTTTTCTTGAAGTTTCTTGAAAAATCTTAAAAAAAAAATTTTTTTTAAATTTTATTAATCTAGTTAAATAGAGGTGTTTTTACTATAAAACTTTTGTATAAAACATTTTTTGATATCTTCAATAATTTTCGAGATATATAGAAAAAACCTATAAACCGTTCTATTGTACATACATATATGAGGGATAATTTCGCTCTATAATTATTTTCAGGCCGGAATTAAAAATTTTTAAATTTATTTATCTATGTATCTACGTATTGTGTATGCATATATAAGTTAAAAAATTAATTTAAAAAAACTCTACATATTATAGTTTTATTAATATTAAAATTTTTGAAGACTTTTCTCCCACCTTAATCCTCACAATTAAATGGTTAATGATTAATAGTTTTATTTTAATTCGTTATTTGAATTTAATTATTATAATTTTATTTATATGTACATTATAAGAACATTATTTTAATTTATCATTTATTTGATTATATTTTTGTAATCCAAGTCAATGATTATCTTAAAACATATTTTTTCCGTTCCTAAATTTATGAAAAATCACTTAACATAAAAAATTAAATAATATTAATTTCTAAAATAGTATTATTTTCTGTGAATAAAGAAATTATTATTATTTTATTTTTTAAATAAATTTAGTAAAAGGAAGTAGGAGGAAATAATTCTACAGTACAATGCACCGTAGAAAATTATCGAGTTTAATTAATCTCATAACATTGTGATTATATTGTACATTTATATTGTATATTGATGGTATCGCATATTTATCATGTCACGTATTTATCACATCGCATTGTATTATATTACATATATATGTATAACTCTAATCTATAACTTTAATGCAAAGATAATCACGTATTGCAACATATTTTGAAGTAATTTTTCTATATTGAGAAGATTAATCACTTTAATTAAAAGATTAATTATGTTAATTAAAAAAAAGATGATGTTAATTAAAAAGATAATAAAACTATATAAATCGGATTTATATATAGTTTATTATTATTTTTCATAAATTTAGGAACAGAAAAAATATATTTTAAGATAATCATTGACTTGGATTACAAAAATATAATTAAATAAATGATAAAATAATGTTCTTATAATGTACATATAAATAAAATTATAATAATTAAATTCAAATAACGAATTAAAATAAAAACTTAATCATTAACCATTTAATTGTGTTAATTAAGGTGGGACAAAAATCTTCAAAAATTTTAATTTTAATAAAACTATATTATGTAGGGCTTTTTTAAATTAATTTTTTAACTTATACATGGATACACAATACGTAGATACATAGATAAATAAATTTAAAAATTTCTAGTTTCGACTTGAAAATAATTCTAGAATGAAATTATCTCTCATATATGTATGTACAATAGAACGGTTTATAGGTTTTTTTCTATATATCTCGAAAATTATTGAAGATATCAAAAATGTTTTATACAAAAATTTTATAGTAAAAACACCTCTATTTAACTAGATTAATAAAATTTTAGAAAAAAAATTTTTTTAAAGATTTTTCAAGAAACTTCAAGAAAAAAAATTTTTTTATTTTATTAATGTCGTTGAATAGAGCCATTTTTGTCATAAAACTTTTGTATAAAACATTTTTTGATATCTCCAGTAATTTTCGAGATATATAGAAAAAATCGATAAACCGCTCTATCTATGAGGGATGGTTTCACCCCTTAGAATCGTTTTTGGGCCCCAACTGAAAACTTCTAAATTCATCTGTTTACCCCCTCTACATATGTGGAAAGTTTCATTAAGATCAGAATTTTTGGGTTCGCGAGGTTCCCTTGTCAGAATCTAACCCGAGGCGTTATCACGAAGAATTCGCTGCGTAACATTTTATAAAAATAAAGAAAGTTCGTATTTATCACATGTATAAATTACAATAAAAGAGGTGCATACTAAACCAGAGAGTGAGTGCAAAAGCACTGACCCTGATTTATTCCATCTGTTTTTTATACAAAATAATAATTTTTAAATTGCTGAAGCTGCAAAACAATTTACATCGCATTTAAATATGTACAAATTAAAATTAAAAGATGAGATATACACGTCTAATGGAATTAGAGATATATGAAGGATACATAAATGTACACATTTATGCATCACATATCAAATTAGATATCCTAATCTTGACATGAATAAATATATATAAGATTATATATTATCAACAGACAAACTTTTTGTGCGACTGTTCGCTTTTCCATAATTAATGTTTTTCCATAAAAAAAATTATTCTTTACATGGTACAGTTATTAAAACCTATAACCGTTTCATGTCGAAGTTTTGGAAAAACATTTGCATTTCTGACAGAAGTGCTTCAATAGTTGTCGCATGATTGTCTTCTTACACACGAAAATGATGAATATACCGATATGTTGCATGGTGTCTATCACCAAAATAATACGATAGACGTACCACAGTTCAATCAACGTATTAATATCGTGATCCAAGTGCCAAAATCCGTACGCTGTCATTATAATCCAATTTGTGGCCATTATGATAAATACCATGATAAACAGGTTTAGCTGCAGATTGAACCTGCAAATGAATATATCTCTTTTATATTTTCTTATGATATATTTGATTCTAAAAATATATTATGAGCGAACACATTATAAGTAATTTATTTCATAAAGATAAATATTTCCTTTGAAAAAACCATCAGTATTTCACATTATTAAATATATTTAAATAACTATAATAAATAGATACTATTAACTTAAATTAAAATTGAAAACAACGATGTGTTTGTATAAGAGAGCTCGTTTTTACGAAAATATATTGTCGCCAATAAAGAAGTCTCAGAATGATTATCTCTCTCCTTCTCTTGTATTGGGAAATGGCCAAAAAAGTAATTGATTTTATTAAAAACAATACCGTTGATAAGTGAATAAAGCGGCATATATCTTATTGTTAAACAAGACTGATTATACATTGATATAAAAATGATTGTGTACATACCATCGCTTGTTGTCATTATAAAATCTGCTCTCTGAATCTCTCAGATGACGGGCTGTGTCCTTTTCGTAACGCATAATTTTCAATGCTGTGTAAATAGATAAGCAAATGCTACTAATAACACAAACACTATGCGGCTCATAAAAATACAATTGAAACGTCACATTACCTAAATAAATAATAAACTTCTTTACATCACATGTTGTACATATAACAGAAGAACATACTTTTATTTTTAAAGTAAAGTTTCAAAGGGTTAATTAATTAAATGTTTTGTTAATAGATTTATGTTAATAGTAACATACACTCACTTTTAAACCAAGAAACGCTGCAAAATTCAAATTCGAAGACCTGCTTGGGAATTATATACATGATAATATAAATGATAGTAAAAATGGAGGAACCCCAAGCAAACATAGAATGTATTAATTTTTTTTTTCCTTGTTTCGCTGTTTTGTTTCTTTGTAACAAGCGAAAATCTCTGCGAAATTTGCTTTACAATTAATTCGTAACGAATAAAAAATTAAATTAATTAACAAATAAAACAAATTGCGATGCAAATATTAAAATAAATATGCCTTCCATCAAATATCTTGAATGTCTGCTTTATATAAACTAAAAAAATTATTTATGCTATATAATGTCTCAAAATAATAAATATTACCAAAATTAATGTTATTAAATTATGGATATATTTAAATATATCCATATTTTAATAACATTAATTTTGGTTTAGCAAAATGTTTAATAAAAAAATTACAAATTAATTTCTCGTTAAAAAGTTTGAGTATTTTATATTATTATATATAAAAAAGAAAAAGAAATTTAAACGATTTTGCCTTAAGATTTATAAAATTTAAAGAATGAAAACCCACAAAAAGGTTAGTAATGTTATACTATAAATTTTGAAAGTATAAATAAATGCTTATAAAATACACATCAATTTTTTGTTTTAAAAGAAGCAGAGTAGAAATTTCCAACAAAAAAATGTACATGTTTCTAAAATGTAACCTGTGTCATATCTGCATTAAAATTATTGTTTCTCAAGCTAAATAATTATTTTTATTTTACTACCAATTAACGAGACACGATATATTCTTTCGGATCAATGCAAATCATTATTCTTCTTTATCTTTATGGATTGTTATAGACATAATCTGAATGTATTATTTATACATATCATACATGAATATTTTATCATATCATGCTCGTGTCATAAGAAATATTAGAATCATAAAAAAATAAGTTTATATTATAGATAAAATATAGCATATATATATATATATATATATATGTGTGTAGAGTGGACCAATAACTCTGTCCACCTGGAATATCTCCGATAATTTTAGAGATACAAAAATTTTGTACGTAATAAATGTTGTACGGTACCAAGAGGAACGTAATATGCTACTCATAATTTTTTTGCAGATGGAAACGCTTCAGAGATTTCAAGGTCATCTCCATTTTTTTTTAAATGGCATATTATACTTTTATATTCTTAGTGTAATAGCGGATGTTTAGACGATTTCAATGACCTACAATAAAGTCATTCGGCATTAAATAAATGTAAATATTTACATTTCTTACTATAATCTAGCGATATAGTACAAAGAACACTGTATACCAAGAAATACCGACCACAGCGGAAAATATGAAACAACGAATTATTGCAGCATGTGCGACAATCAGTCCAGAAACGTTCAGAAATGTATACGTTTCAGCAATTCAAAGATTTCATTGTTGCATCGATGCAAACGGACATCTCTTCGAGCATCTCTTATAAGCAAGATAAGAATCATTGTTTTAGACTTTTATTTAATGCCGAATACCTTATTATAGGTTGAAATCGTCTAAACATCCGCTATTACACTAAGAATAAAAAAGTATAGCATGCCATTTAAAAAAAAGTAGATGACCTTGAAATCTCTGAAGCGCCTCCACCTACAAAAAATTATGAGTAGCGTATTACGGCCCTCTTGGTACCGTACAACTTTTATAAGTACAACATTTTTGTATCTCTAAAAATAACGGAGATATTCCAAAAATGGACAGAGTTATTGGTCCATTCTGTATATTAAATAATTTACCTGAATGTCCACCAAATGTCGAAACTCATTATACTTAGCCAGAAAGAACTTGACAAAAAACAGAAATACTCGAGTAAACCTGCAATAATAAAATAAACAATTTTAAAATGTCACTAATTGACAAGTATTTTGTATATCATTAGAAACTATATTATATTATAAAAAGTTTCTCTTCAACATTAATAGTAAGAAATTATCACAGAAAACGATATAATTAATTAATACACGCTAATATTAAATAATGTTTTAATTTCAGAAATATATAACTCTTTAACTGTGTAACTCTCAATATAATTTCAATAATATATTATTAAAAAAATATTAGGCGAAGTAACTTAAATTGTGCTTTACGTTAAAATAAAATAAAATATTATTTTAATTCTTTTCACTATTAATTCTTGTTTATAATATTATAATATATTGTACATTCAAGTTTTATCATAAAAAAATGAATAGAAATTAAGTATCAATGTACTTTTGCTAATGTACGATACACTAAAATTTTATAAACACAAGAATTAATAGTGAAAAAAAATTAACATTATTTAATTTTATTTTAACGTACAATAAAATTTAAATTACTTCGTCTAAATATTTTTTGGTACAAAATTAATAAAAACAATTAATATATACACTACATTGACCGTATTATTACATGATTTGGCTATACTGTACCAGTTATGAGACAGGTATAAATATATGGAGACGCTTCAATATGTTGAATATTATAATATTGTAGTGTGTTCTTTGAATAGTATAATAGGAAATTTATAAATCCAATTATGCATCCGAAAAATAGCATACTGCAGTATTTGCGCAGCATGAAACTATGAATGTTACGAAGCTCCGGCAGTATAGAATACACCACAAATGTTGTCAGCAAACATAACATAGACACTATACGGCAACTCAAAAATAAAAATCTGAATGTGTTGAAATCTTCTTTTATTTTTATCTTCACTTCACTTAATTTCATTAACCTTTGATATATCTTTATTCTCTCGCCTAATTCTTTATTGGTTTCGCTCAGAACCTCCGAGCACATAACTGCCATAAATTGATTATTATCCCCGATGGCCAAACAATAAGATGCTGATTCGAGAAATGTTTCGTGATAGGAAAGATACAGGAAGCCGTTTGCGAATAACATATAATTGCATTCGTTATTGTAATAAATGCCCAAATAATAAACAAAAGGTATAGTTTCCTGGCACGGATTTTGAACGGTTAGTGGAGAAAACTCGTCCACCTTCTTAATTCCGCACTGTATCGAATTGTTTGAATAGCTATATACGTTTGGGAAAACATATTCATTTTCACTACTAATGCAATTCTCGTCAACCAAGCGATCACCGAACGGACAACAGAGCTGAATGCAAGTTATATTGGCGCATTTTTCGTATGGAAGAACGTGAGTTTCATTATTATTATTATTCGTTTCGTTTCTAATAAAGTTCGTATGATTATATGTCTCTTCCCATATGTTGTCTTCTTTGTTGTCACTTGTGAAGTTTCCCGAAGTCATTGAAGATGAAGTGATAAATAAAACTACACAAAACCAAAATGCAAAACTTTCACCGCACATCATCAACAATTTGTGAACTCAATTTCTTTTTAATATACAATTTTTTAATCTGCTATGTTATAATCACAGCGAATTTTTCAAAATGCGCATGATACTGTTCATCCACGATTGACTTAGCCAGTCAAAGTCATCTGCGATGGTTAAGTCACAACAACACTTTCTATCTGAAGACAAAACTTGTAAAACTAGTTATTTTAAAATAGAGGATTTATTCGCGCGACTAATAAGACGCGATCATCATTGACTCATTAATGAAACAACTTATCTATTGTAAAACATACTGTATATACTTCGCGGAAAAAAAATTTATTGCTAAGCTACAGTTTCAAAAATTATTATACTATGATATTTAAGAATTTTATGAAGATACGGATAAATAATAAAAACTTTTTTTTATATTGATTATATCATATTATTAAAAAATTTATCTCGAAAAACAATTTAAAAATCACGATTACGGATGTAGAAAAAATTTTATTCATTTTTTTATTCCACATTATAGATGATAATATATATATTCAATTGGAAATTGTGGAATTTTATGTAAAATCCGGTTTGCAGTTATTTATATTTCACGTACAATCGGAGGATTTACATCCGGAACAATTAATTAAAGGAATATTGGATTTTTAGGATATTGGAGATAAAATAATAGCACAAAGAATGTCGACTATTTTTGACTAATATTTTATATTTTCTTTTTAAGAAAATACTTTTTCATTTGCATAGATTTTTTTCAAAATAATACAATCAAATCATACAGGAAATGTAATGTACAAATTGTGTACAAATTGTACATTATTAATGTACAAATTATGTATCGTTCTGGATATAAAAATCGTGCATCCAGAAAAATATAAGTCAATTGCAAATACCATTTAATACCATTTATATTCAATATTATAATAAATTAAATGATTTATGTATTTATCAACTCATTTATACATCTTGTTGTATTTATGTGGGATATATGATAAATTATACAATTGATATTTATGTAAATTCATATAATTCATATATTATAATGTAATTCATATAAAAAATATTTATATATAAATATACATATAGATATTAATGAGACATGTAAAAGGCCTAAAAAGAAGAATAAAATTAAATGATGACAGTTGTGTGTGCTGACAATAAAATAATCATTAAACGTATGAAAAAGAAGTAATAATAAACTTCGAGATTTTCAAGAAGCATTTGATTCAAATATCAATTATCATGCTTTCTTTAATAATTATTCTTTGGAGAATTAATTTTTCATACATATCATACACTTATAAATATTATATTATTTATTACAATTTACAAAAGTATTTAAATACAAATCGCCCTCAAGTGCATAATATTATATGATGAAACATTCAAGGCATCGACGCGGCACACATAAAATACAATTATATGAACATAAATTGAAATCGGACATATAAAGAATTTTAAATAACGGATACATTTAAAATAATCGTTTTCAAATATTTTTATAATTAAATAAATTGAAAGGAATTAGGCTCTATATGTATTAAAACAACACGACAAGAAAACTAGCGATTAAGAGCCGATAACGGATGGTAATGCCTAAAAATTCTTCAATTATACGCGAAAATTTAAACGAGAACGAGGCATATATTTTATTTGGTGCATTTACCAAGATATAGATTCTCATTTTTGAAAATTCTATAAAACCCTCTTTACCCCCCTGGAGAGACGTAGACGAGAAAAATAACGGGGCGAAGTCGCTGAATCGGGAATCGAACCCGAGTCTTTCGTTTGCCGGACGACTGCTCTTACCTCTGATTTTTATAATTGATTTGAATCAAGCGATGATAGTCGCGACGCCAAATACATAAAGAACTGATAAAAAACTGGATCCGAGCATTGAGAGTCAATGTTTTCGACACGGCGCTACCAAGTAGCTCATCCGGAATTGTACATTAAATAAACTTTCGATTAAAATATTTCAGAAACTAAAGCCGTAATTAAAAGGCTCTTTTGTTATATAATGTGGATACAAGTTTTCGATTGCGACCAGTTTGAATAAAATTGGTGCAGTCAATCCCGAGAAATGATAATTGCATGTCAGAATTGTGACATTTTTCATTTTTCTTCAAAATAAAATTCAGAGTTATGAATCTTCGCACGCATACATTCAAAGCGATTTTGATCCTCAATCTGAGCATATATGATTATTCTCTTTAGTGTGTAAAAATGCTTTAAGAGACAAAACTTTTTTTTAGAGACAAAACCATTTATATACGTGTGTGTGTATACGTGTCAGAGATTAATTTATTGCATAACAATTTTCAAAAATCTCTTGATAGTAAAACCTAATATTTCGAAAATGGGCTATCACAAAAATATAAAAACTATATCGTTAGATGAGACTTTAAGGATACTAATTTATATATTTATATATTTATTATTACAATAATATTCAAAAACCACTACTTGAGAGTGAACTCTAATATCTAGAAAATGGAGCTTCGTAAAATCACGCGATTTACGCTCTTAGTTAAGATTTTTAAAAATGCATATATATTTTTTGCAGAAATAATATAAAATATATTTTTACAAAAAGTGATGATATATCTCCAGAAACAACCTTACAAATGTAAAAAAATACGTCAAGTATATAAAAAAATATCATTAAAAATCTAACATATATTTTCTGTAGAAATAATATAAATTTTTACAAAAAACGGTGAAATCCCCCTAAAAAAATTTTATAAAGTTAAAAAAAATATGTTAAATACATGAAAAAAATCTTTAATAAAATCAAAAAATCTAAAAGAGTGATAAAAATAAAATATTTAAAATCCGATATGAGATCAATACTATTGACTCTTTTCTTTTCAAAAATATTAATTTTTTCTATAAATCGATTAAGATATTTTCGAAAATTTTTATCAAAGAAAGTGAAGCATAAAATTTGTATAATAATGCATAAAATCTATTGTAATGGCGTATTCGATAGATTGCGGCCTACATAAAATCAAAGCGACTACATTAAACTATTGATGATTTCATCCGTAGCCTCCGTTATCTTCGATAGCTTACACTGCCGATCAGTGAAAGGGCGACACAACGGCTTTACAGCTCTCGAATGATCAGGGATCACCTGCGAAGTGTGACAACCATACGATTATAAGACAAAAAAAGCGAACATATTTTCGTTATCCGGATACGTTACCAGACGTCGTCGCGATCCGAGTGCTGACTCGAGACGTCATCGCGACTCAGAACCTAACCCGAGGCGTTATCACGAAGAATTCGCTGCGTAACATTTTATAAAAATAAAGAAAGTTCGTATTTATCGCATGTATAAATTACAATAAAAGAAGTGCATATTAAACCACAGAGTGAGTGCGAAAGCACTGACCCTGATTTATTCCATCTGTTTTTTACACGAAATAATAATTTTTAAATTGCTCAAGCTGCAAAACAATTTACATCGCATTTAAATATGTATAAATTAAAATTAAAAGATGAGATATACACATCTAACGGAATTAGAGAAATATGAAGGATACATAAATGTACACATTTATGCATCAGATATCAAATTAGATATCCTAATCTTGACAAGGATAAATATATATAAGAGGAAAATATATATAAGATTATATATACTCATCAGACAAACTTTTTGTGTGATGGTTCGCTTTTCGCTTTTAATTAATGTTTTTCCATAAAAAAATTATTTCTGACATGGTACAGTTATTAAGATCTGTAACCGTTTCATGTCGAAGTTTTGGAAAAAGACTTGCAATTCTGATAGAAACGCTTCAATAGTTGTCGCATGATTGTCTTTTTACACACGAATATGATGAACGTACCGATATCTTGTATGGTTTCCAACACAATAATACAAAGAATGTACAATGATGTAATATAATCAGACAGCCAAAATGCGTACACTGCTGTTATAATCCAAGTTGTGGCTATTATGATGAACAGCATGATAAACAATCTTAGATACAGACTGAACCTGCAAATGAATATATCTCTTTTATATTTTCTGAATTTGTTTTATAAAAATAAATATTTCTTTCGAAAAAATTACAATTATTTCACATTATTGTTACGTTCCTGGTTTGAGTCGCGGTCGAGTCTTGAAAAGGGAAATTTAATAGGCAACACAAGACTACAAAATGCAGTCGTTAACAGAATTATAACACAACGAATCGATTCATATGTAAAACACGTTCGGATAGATTGACAGCTATTCTCCGACTCAAATAACAGCTGCTGCCGTCAACAACTTCTTGACAATGAGATCTTCTTCCCTTTTCAAGACAGATTCGACCGGGACTCAAACCAGGCACATAACATAATTAAATATTTAAATAACTATATAAATAGATTAAATAAATACTACTAACTTAAATTAAAATTGAAAACAACGATGTATTTGTACAAGAGAGCTCGTATTTTTGAAAATATATTGTCGCGAATAAAGAAGACTCAAAATGACTGTCTCCCTCTTTCTCTTGTATCGGAAATAATCAAAAAGGTAACTGATTTTATTAAAAACAATATCGTTGACAAGTGAATATAGCGGGACATGTCTTATTGTTAAACAAGACTGATTATACATTAATATAAAATTGTTTGTGTACAAACCATCGCTTGTTGTCATTATAAAATCTGCTCTCTGAATCTTGCAGATGACGGACTGTGTTCTTTTCATAACGTACAATTTTCAATGCTGTGGAAATAGATAAGCAAAAGCTACTAATAACACAGACACTATCCGGGCCGTAAAAATACAATAGATACGCCACATTATCTAAAATAAATAATAAATTTCTTTACATCGTGTGTTGCAAATAAAACAGAAGAACATATTTTTATTTTTAAAATGAATTGTCAAAGGGTTCATTAATTAGATGTTTTGTAATAGAGTTATATTAATAGTGACATACACTCACCATGAAACCAAAAATTATCGACACAAAATTCCGGTCGGATTAAGTTCGGCACATTGGGAACGAACTCCATGACAATACAAATGATAGTAAAAATGAAGGGAGCTCCCCAAGCAAAGATAGAATATATTAATTTTTTTCTCTCTTGTTTTACTCTCTCGTTTCTTTTTAACAAGCGAAAATCTCTACAAATGCAGAATTTACTTTATAATTAATTAGTAACAAATAAAACAAATTGTGATGCCTTCCTTCAAGTATCTTGAATGTCTGCTTTATGTAAACTATAAAAAAATGATTTATGCTATATAATGCCTCAAAATAATAAATTTTACTATATATTCAAATATATCGATATTTTACTATCATTAGATTAATTTTGAATTAGCAAAAATGTTTAATAAAAAAATTTCAAATCTATTTCCGTTAAAAAGCTTGAGTATTTTGTATTATTATATAAAAAAAAATTTTTTAACGATATTAGCTTAAGATATATAATAAAATTAAGAAAATATAAAATTACGAAAAGGTTACTAAGATTATATTATAAATTTTGAAATTATATTATAAATTTTTATATAATTTAATATAACTTTATGTTATATTATGTTAATAATTTAAAATATTTTATTAATAATCATAATATTTTAGTAATAATCATTAATAGCATTAATATCATTTTTTCTTTAACAATTGAATGCGTGCTTATAAAATTGACTTCAATTTTTTGTTTTAAAAAAAGCAGATTAGAAATTTCCAACGGAAAAAAATGTACATGTTTCTAAAATGCAACGTGTGTCATATCTGTATTAAAATTATCATTTCTCAAGCCAAATAATTATTTTTGTACTATCAATTAACAAGACGCTATATATTTTTTCCGATCGATGCAAATCATTATTCCTTTTTATCTTTATGGATTGTTATGGACATAAGCTGAATGTATTATTTATGCATATCACATATGAATATTTTATCATATCATGCTCGCGTCATATAAAAAATATCACAATCTTATAAAAATAAATTTAAAAATGATAAAATAAATTTATATTATAGATAAAGTGTGGAATATATTAAACAATTTACCTAAATGTCCACCAAAAGTCGAAACTCATTACACTTAACCAGAAAGAACTTGACAAAAAACAGAAATACTCGAGTAAAGCTGCAACAATAAAATAAACAATTTTAAAATGTTACTAATTGACAAATATTTGTATATCATTAAGAACTGTTATACCATAAAAAGTTTTCCTTCGACTTTAACGGTAAGAATTGATCACAGAAAACAATATAATTAATTAATACACGCTAATATTTAATTAAATAATGTTTTGATTTAAGAAATATATAACTCTACAAGATTTGAATAGTATTACCAAAAAATATTAGGCAAAAAAGTTTAAATTGTATTTTACATTAAAGTAAAATAAAATATTATTTTAATTTTTTTCACTATTAATTCTTGTTTATTAAATTTTAGTATATCGTACATTCAAGTTTTATCGTAAAAAAATTAATAAAAATTAAGTACCAACGTACTTTTTTTACTAATGTAAAATGAAAAAAATTAAAATAATATTTTATTTTATTTTAACCTACAATAAAATTTAAATTATTTCGCCTAATTTTTTTTTGTTACAAAAATAAATAAAAAACTAATGTACACACTGCATTGACTGCATTATTATTACATGATTTGGCAATACTGTACCAATTATGCTACAGATGAAATATGGAATATCTGCTATGTTTATTGTATAGATTGATTGGAAATTTATAATGTCAATTATCAATCCGAAAAGTAACGAAATGCAGTATTTGCGCAGCATGAAACTATATATGTTACGAAGCTCCGGCAGTATGGAATACACCACAAATGTTGTCAGCAAACACAACATAGACACTATACGGCAACTCAAGAAGCTTAATGTTATTATTTTTTTATTTATGTTATCGTCTATCATATCTCTTTCTATATTGATTTCTATATTGATGGTTTTGTTCACAGCCTCCAAGCAGACAATTGCATCAAATTGATTACGATCCTCGATGGCCAAACAATGTGATGCTGATTCGACAAATAAGTCGAAATCAGGAAGATACAGAGAGCTGTTTGCGAAGAACATATACTTGTTGTACTTAAAATAATGATCCATATTATTCGGAAGAAGACGTATAGTTTCCTGGCACGAATTTTGAATGATTAATGGAAGAGGCTCGTTCAGCTTCTTATTTCTGCTTTGTATCGAATTGTTCGAATAGCTATATATGTTTGGGAAAACATATTCATTTTTACCAGCAATGCAATTCTTGCCAACCAAGCGATCACCGAGTGGACAATAGAGCTGAATGCAAGTAATATTGCTGCATTTTCCATATGGAACGGTGTAATTCTTATTATTATCATTATTCGTTTTGTTTTTAAAGTTTGTATGATTACATGTCTTCTCCCATATGTTGTCCTCTTTGTTGTCACTTGTGAAGTTTCGCGGAGTCGTTGAAGATGAAGTGAAAAGTAAAACTATGAAAAGCCAAAATGCAAACCTTTCACCGCACATCGCTCACAATTTGAGAACTCAATTTAATTTTTTTCTAATATGCAATTTTTCTTAATCTGCCATGTTACGATTACAGCGAATTTTTTAAAATACGCATGATATTGTTTGTTTGCGATGGTTAAGTCACGACAACATCATTCTCCTTCTACAGACAAAACTTGTAAGACAACTGATTAAAATAGTAGACACATTCGCGTGAATGAAACGCAATCATCATCGATAACAATCTTGCTAATGAAACAACTTAGTTAATTGTCACAGAAGAATTCATTAAGCTAAATGACGTCAGGGATTGACCTAACCCTACTCGCTTATTTTACTATTATTACTAAACTTATAATTGTAAGTAGCTGCTTACACTGTCACGCAATAATACATGAGAAAAAATGTTTTTTATTAATTAGATTAATTTAAAATATTGTATCATGTTCTGTCCTTGTCGTTACCAATTATACATATGATATATATATATATATATTATATATATATCTGTGACCGGTATATAATTGATATAATTTATATAATTGATATAATTTATATTAATGTGGGGTTTTGATTGAGAAAAGATGATTTAATATATAATAATGCAAAATTATAGATTTATTATTATAATTTCCCTGCAGATAAAAATACGGCGTACTTACGTTCCTACAATATATATATATCGCCGTTGCGATCGTTAGATTCTACTCCGATATATTTCTATTTGCAGGGAAATTATAATAATAAATCTATAATTTTACATTATTATATATTAAATCATCTTTTCTCCATCAAAACCCCTACATTATATATAAATTATATCAATTATATAAATTATATAAATTATATACACCGGTCACAGATATATTTCCTATGATCTTTTTTGCTCAGTTGCGAGCTCATGAGCCAGGATAAATTCTTGATCCATGTGAAGTGTCCGATGTTGTTGTCGTCTTCCACGTACAACAAGTTGACATATTTATCCCGCTTTTGCTCCGTAAGACTTATCGGAACAATGCTCTCGCTTTCGATGCCGTACACATTTATAGAAATATCGTTGACAAATTCAAATTTTTTAATTTGATTTACGGTCACTGGAAATTTAATGTTTCGAAGATTAAAATTTAGTGTCTCGAATTTAGCACTGTCGCGTAATGCGGATATGAGGATTCCCGTTCCTTTCAGCGAGATGTAGGGCTGCGACCACTACCCACGCGAAACACGCATTGTCTTTTGATTGCACTTTAATCACCGCTATTTTCATCATAATCTCCCGCGGCAATTTAACGTGACATAGGATTATACTTATTTATATTTACAGTCAAATTAAGTATTCGCGACAATGCTCATCCGTTATCACGTTCTTGAAATTCTTTCAGCGATGCTACGGTGAGATCGATAACGCATCATTCGTACTACTCGCATAAATTAGATATGTGAAAGTTTATAGTTTCTCGTATAAATAGAAGAATAAAATTAAATGACGACAGTTGTGTGTGCTCATAATAAAATAGACGCATAAAAAAGAAGTAATAAATTTCGAAATTTTTGAGAAGAATTTAATTCAAATATCAACTTAACGTGCTTTCTTTAATAATTAATTATTGGAGAATTAATTTTTCATACATATTATACACTTATAAATATTATTTAATGCAATTATATTATTTAATGCAATTTACAAAAATATTTAAACGCGAATTGCCCCCAAGTGCGTAACATATAATATGATAAAACATGGAGTCGACGGCGCACGTAAACTATAATTAAAAATAAATAGAAATCGAACATATAAAGAATTTTAAACAACGGATACATTTAAAATAGTCGTGTTCAAATATTTTTGTAATGAGTTTGAATCATATCAATTTGAAAGATAGTATTTTATTTTCTCTTTATGTATTATTTATTATCAGAGAAAATTTATCAACATTATACAATATTCTATATATTTCTTTAGAAGATCAAAATTTTTATGAGACTACAATCATTAATTTGAGTCAAATGTATTAATAATGAATTGACAAAAGATTCATTGTTAGTATGAAATTAAAAATTAAAAATAAAATTATAAATTCTATTATGACAATTTTATATTTGATATAATAACACTAGTTAACATTGATTTTATCACAAAAAAATGACACGTCATTTCGATTTTTCCCGTAGTTACGAATCTGAAACTCTAAATGTTCCATTACGTTTTTGAGAACAAAAAATCAAACCCTATTGTGGTACTTTTTACAGATTTGTCACAAAATAATAAGACGTGATAAAATTCTTTACGTGGGCTTAAATTAAAGCTTGAACCTTTTTAAAGTTCGAGAGAATCGCCGTCCATAAGTTATAGAGCAAAAGAGTTTTTTATCCTTTGATGTAAAAATGTAATGTGGAACATTTTGGAGTTTCAAATTTGTAATCTACAGGATATTTCGTCAACATATAGCTCAATACGACGGGTTGCTTGCTCATTGAAGCGCAAGACCGGTAATGCAAGAATAGATAATACAGATCAGTTGCTTACATTTTCGACGAAGTATACAAGCTGTCAACGCTATCAACGGGTAATAAGCTGCTAGAAGAAAAAGTTAAATTGCACAGAATAGTGAACTTGTGACATGAATATTTGAAAGTATATATCTAAAAGAATGTTATAATATTATAATATTATTATTATTATAATATAACTTTTAACATTATATACTAATAATTCTTATCTACATATGATTGCAATAATATTATATTATTATTATAATATTATAATATTATTGCAATCATATATACAATTATATATATATGAGGATTATTGATATAATGTTAAGAGTTATCTTTTGTATGACAATTCCCTTGTTTGCAAGAATTCATTTTTTCCTACATAGATATTTCTCCTGACGTGGAGGTGCTCGACGATGTTGCATTTGTTACGTATTGAGCTTCTGGAAACAGACTGCTTCCGAATCGCTTCAGTAACATTTATTTGATTTTCTTCTTCCACAGGAATATGATAAAAATACAGAAACTATGTACAATGTCCATCAAATTAATAGCATACGAGTAAATTTGATGTACTATTTCCAGACAACTATAACAGTCTTCATGAACCATTTTTGTGCTCATTACGATAAACAATACGATAAATAGCTTCAGATATGAATTAAACCTGCAAACAAGTATATATAATATATACATATTGTTTGATTTCTTGCGTGAACGTCCCGGATGGTTCCACGGGCGACTTAAGCGGAGGCATAAGCCTCTAGATTTCTTTTCTGTTGTAGCCACAAGCTCCTTTGAGGATGTATGAAATAAACTCTTTTCTTCTTAATACCTTCTGTCTTTTTTTTAACAATTCTCTGTTTGCTTAGCGAGTGGCAAGGGTATGATTAGCAAGATCCTGTCCACTGGCTCCGAGAAGCTTATATATGTTGATTTATCGGAAATGAAATTTATAATGATACAAAAGAAAGCCAAGACAAGGGGCAAACTCCACGAATAGATCGCATAAATAATTGTTTTTTTTTCTCGTTGTCTGATTTTTCTTTGGAACAAATGAAATTCTTTACAATTTAGACGTCATATTTAGCAAAAAATATATTATAAAAAAATAGTATATAAAATACAATAAAAAATATAATAAAAATATAATATAAAAAATAAAAAATATAATATAAATGCATCTTAAAAATAATGTTTGCTTTTGGCCAAAAACTTTTTTTATGCCACGACAAAAATAGATTTACATAACAGAACAATCATATAACTCACAATTATCATAAGAAATGATATAAGAAATGATATAACATTCAGAAACTATATATTTATATATTTATATCATGTACAGACACACACACACACACACACACACACACACACACACACACACACACACACACACACACAGGACATACACAATGACAAATCTAAATTTTAATTTATTTTTAGAAATAAATTTTCGAAAAAAAAATTAAAAATCCATTTTGCTAAAAAGTTATTGTGTAACTTGGTGAAATACTTTCTCCGTTTTGTGTCAATTTGCACTTGTCAACAATTAGGAATAAATGAGAAAGAAGTTCAAGGAAAATTTTTTTATAATTTTTTTGCTAAACCACCCCCTGCCTCCCTTTACTTCCTTTTTTTTAAAATTTATTATATTATATCGCGAAAAATTAATTACGTTTGCTTTCAAAAATTGACTTAACAAAATAGAAATTAACCGTTCGAAAATTTTCATGCAATAATTTCAAATTTCCAAAAAATTATTTAATTCAAATTGTAATAAAATTTCTATATTTCAAACTTATAATTGTTATGAAAGGATTTATCGATCTAAACGACGTCAGGGATTGACCAAGCCCTACCTGCTTATTTAACTATTATTACAAAACTTATAATTGCAAGTAACTGTTTACACTGTCATACAATAACACATGAAAAAAATTTTCTTACAATTAGGTTAATTTAAAATATTGTATCATGTTCTGTTCTTGTCTTTACCAATATGTACATATGATACAAAATACGTTTGTATATTACAGAAAATTTTATCTCGTCATGTTATATAATATAAATCAATTTTATAAAAATAATAAGATGGAGAAAATGAGACTAAAGACGACAAATCATCAAGGAAACTTTCTGATTTGAAGGAGTGGTTTGGAATATATGTATATAAAAACATATACATATATGTATATGTATACAGGATTCAGGGAGTCAGGGTTATCTGTTTAAAAGACAAATTCTTGTAGCTTACATCGAGAGCTTCTCAAAACACTATAATAAAGTATTTTTTCATCGAGTACTTTTCGAGTTATAAGGCTTGAAATAATTTTTTAATTTTTACATAAATCATAAAATATCTAGTAAAATATTAATTTTTCGATTATCTTACTTTCAATACTTTTATATACAAAATAATGAGAGGAATCCATTGGTGTAAAGAAAACACATAATTGTTTCGAAGAAAAAATATGTAATTGACAATTGCAAATTCATCATGTCACAATTCACTATTCACAATTTTACCATGTTTTATTCTATTGTACGCATTCATAATATACATTTGCTTCTCGAGAGGAATATACAGCTTTGAGCTTTTTAATATCCAGTCCATTTATAGTAGAACTTGTTTTATTATTTTTGTAGAAGAATTGATTATAGATTTGTATACGACGTTTTATAATAATTAAAATTCTGTTATCATAATTTGATTTTGTTGTAAACTTAAAAAATTATTTATTATGTGATTTATTATTGTTTTTTAAAGTAATAATACTTTAGTCATATTTTTAATAATTATTAAATGAAAATTTAATAGAATTATAATAATGTTACATAAATTTTCAGCACTAATGCGTCATTGTCATTGATCAGCATAATTGAAGAAACTGCCAAAGATCAACGTCACCAAAGAGGTTTAGTCAGTTTCTTGATGTCACTTCTATTATTACATCAAAAAAAGTTTTGTTCCGTAGAACATAGTCAAATGTTGAATGAATCAAAAGATTAATTGTTTGACCTATTATAAGGAATATCGTTTCCACATTAAAATTATAAACAATACGAAAGAATCTGATTTGTTCTAAAAAGTCGCGAAGAATGAATTTAATGAGTGATTTAGGTAAGCATCGAATTTTGAATACTTGAAAAATTCTGTATTAAATTTTTATTTTATATTAAGTTCAGGCGTATAAATAATCTTTTTAATAAAAAATTTAATAATAAAAAATAAAAAAAATTGTCTCTTTCTTCTTTTAATATACATGTTAGAAATAACATCAAAGACTAATAGAGATAGAGAGTGTAATCTATCTTAATACAAAATCTATCTTTGACTTTTTATTTATGATCGCTACTTTTAATGAGTAAGAGACATAAAATTGTAGTATCATCTCATTTACACAGAACGCTGTCTCTTGCTTTAATTTTGTTATCTTGATACATTACTAATGTTACAGATCACTTGAACGAGTATTTAAAAAGAATAGAATATTGATACGTGTCAGAAAGAATTGAAATAATTTACATAATTATATGATACAAAATAACTTTATTCCTTATTTTTTTCTGTTTCCTTGTTTGTTTCTCTTGTAGTCTTTTAGCGATAAATATTTTATCTTCAGAAATTATTATAAAACAAGACTGAAATTTTATCGCACGATATCCTGTATTGCATTTTAGCAAAATACAATGTAATACATGAAAAAGGAAAATATGAATATATTCGTTTTATTTCAAAATCTACTGTATTCCAAACTCTATTATTTATTATCTTGTCACTCATATATGTGTTTCAATTTTTTATTTTTTCTAAAGTTAAATTTGTTTTTTCGAGCCTGTTCATACGCATATTTTTAGTAGTTATATGTTTTTAAATGTGAAAAATTTTTTTTATAAGTTGTTTATATATACTTATTATCTGTAAATCATTTCTTCTCCTCTCCCTCTCTCTCTCTCTCTCTCTCTCTCTCTCTCTCTCTTTTCTCTCCCCTCTATCTCTGTTGCTCTCGTTTCATTAGACATTAAGTTTGCCAAAAATGTTAATTTCTATAAATCGATTAGGGTATATTTGAAATTTTTTTTTCAAAAAAGATAATGCGTAAAAATTTTATAATAATGCATAAAATTTGTTTTTATAAAAAATAATAATTTTCAAATTACTGCAAACAATTGACATCACATTTAAATATGTACAAATTACAATTAAAATTTAAGATTATATATTCTCATCAGACAAATTTTTTGTGTGACGGTTCGCTTTTCATAATTAATGTTTCTCCATAAAAAAATTATTCTTGACATGGTACAGTTATTAAAACCTATAACCGTTTCATGTCGAAGTTTTGGAAAAACATTTGCAATTCTGATAGAAACGCTCCAATAGCTGTCGCATGATTGTCTTCTTACACACGAATATGATGAACGTACCGATATCTTGCATGGTGCTCAACGCAAAAATAATACAATATAATATACCTAGCGTCACAAAATTATTGTGAAGGTGCATAAATTCGTTCGCCGTTATTATAATCCAATTTATGGCCATTATGATAAACAATATAATAAACAGTTTCAGATACAGATTTAGCCTGCAAATAAATATATATCTTTAATTTTTTTTTTGAAGTTATGATATATTTGATTCTAAATGTATATTATGAGCGAACGCATTTTAAGTAATTTGTTTCATAAAAATAAATATTTCCTTCGAAAAAATCATAAATATTTCATATTATTAAATATATTTAAATAACTATATAATAAATACTACTAACTTAAATTAAAATTGAAAACAACGATGTGTTTGTACAAGAGAGCTCGTATTTATGAAAATATATTGTCGCCAATAAAGAAGTCTCAAAATAATTATTTCTCCTGTCGAAAATGATCAAAAAAGCAATTGATTTTATTAAAAGGAATACCGTTGACAAGTGAATACAGTGGGATATGTCTTATTGTTAAACAAGACTGATTATACATTGATATAAAAATGTTTGTGTACAAACCATCGCTTGTTGTCATTATAAAATCTGCTTTCTGAATGTTTCAGATGACGGGCTGTGTCCTTTTCATAACGCATAATTTTCAATGCTGTGTAAATAGATAAGCAAATGCTACTAATAATACAGACAGTTTGCGGCACGTAAAAATACAATCGAGACGCTGTTAAAACAAATAATAAACTTATTTACATCACATGTTACACATATAACAGAAGAACGTATTTTCATTTTTAAAGTGAATTGTCAAAGGGTTAATTAATTAAATGTTTTGTTAATAGAGTTATGTTAATAGTGACATACACTCACCGTCAAACCAAAATATATCGATGCAAGAATCCAGTTCTACATGTTTCAGTTTGATATCGTAATATTCCGACATATTGGGAACGAAATCCAGGATAATATAAATGATAGTAAAAATGGAGGAACCTCCCCAAGCAAAGGTAGAATATATTAATTTTTTTTTCTCTTGTTTCGCTCTCTTATTTCTGTGTAACAAGCGAAAACCTCTGCGAAATGCAAAGTTTGCTTTACAATTAATTAATAACAAATAAAATAAATTGCAATGCAAATATTAAAATAAATATGCCTTCCTTCAAATATCTTGAATGTCTGTTTCATATAAACTATAAAAAAATTATTTATGCTATATAATGTCTTAAAATAATAAATATTACCATATATTCTAATAGATCGATATTTTAATAACATTAGATTAATTTTGGTTTAGCAAAATGTTTAATAAAAAAAATAGAAATCAATTTCCGTTAAAAAGCTTGAATATTCTGTATTATTATATACGAAAAAGAAAAAAAATTTAAACAATATTGGCTTAAGATTTATAAAATTTAAAGAATGAAAAATCACAAAACGGTTAGTAATATTATACTATGAATTTTATTATAATTTAATATAACTTTATTAATAATTTAAAATATATTATCATAAAAATATATTTTTCCTTTAACAATTGAATGCTTATAAAATACACATCAATTTTTTAAAAAAACCAGATTAGAAATTTCCAACAAAAAAATGTATATGTTTCTGAAATGTAAACTATGTCATATCTGCATTAAAATTATCGTTTCTCAAACCAAATAATTATTTTTATACTACGAATTAACAAGACACAACATATTCTTTCGGATCAATGCAAATCATTATTCTTTTTTATCTTTATGGATTGTTATAGACATAACCTAAATGTATTATTTATACATATTGCACATGAATATTTTATCATATCGTGTTCGCGTCGTATAAAAAATATCACAATCTTATCAAAATAAATTTATATTATAGATAAAATATAGCACATATATACACATATATATATATATATATATATATATATTAAACAATTTACCTAAATGTCCACCACATATCGAAACTCATTACACTTAACCAGGAAGAACTTGTCAAATGACAGAAATAGTTGACTGATCCTGCAAAAATAAAATAAACAATTTTAAAATGTCACTAATTGACAAGTATTTTGTATATCATTAGGAACTGTATTATATTATAAAAAGTTTGTCTTCAACTTTAATAGTAAGAATTTATCACTGAAAACAAGATAAATAATTAATACACGCTAATATTAAATTAATTAATGTTTTGATTTCAGAAATATATAACTTTTTAACTATATAACTCTCAACACAATTTCAATAATATTATTAAAAAAATATTAGGCGAAGTAACTTAAATTGTGTTTTAAAATAAAATAAAATGTTATTTTAATTTTTTTCACTATTAAGTCTTGTTTAGAATATTATAATATATGGTACATTCGAGTTTTATCGTAAAAAAAATTAATAAAAATTAAGTATCAATATACTTTTGCTAATGTACGATATACTAAAATTTTATAAACACAAAAATTAATAGTGAAAAAAAATTGGTAAATATGCATAAGAGCCCCCCTTCGATTTGATTTATTTTTAAGTATGTTGTAGGGCAGATTTTCCCGAGTAATTTCATATACAGGATGTCTCTTTTTAATTTCTCCAGACAAATATTTCGGAAAATAATGAAAAATCGAAAAAATATTTGAGACAAAAGTTGTATGGTTTCTAGGGAGATATAAGATGGTGCCATTGGTTTGACTTTGAATGGTCATTTGAAGGTCACGTGTAGGTCACTTCAATTTTTTTAAATGGAACACCCTATATATTTTTGCACATTTTTGTAGCTCACCTCGAGAGTTTTCCAAAACACTATAATTAAGTTAGTTTTCATTAAGTACTTTCCAAGTTTTGAGGCTTGAAATTATTTTTTTCTAATTTTACATAAACCGTAAAATACTTTCTTGTAAAAATTCATTTTTCGATTATCTTACCTTAATAATTTTATGTACAAAATAATGAGAGGAATCAATTGTTTAGAAAACACATAGTTGTTTTTAAGAAAAATATGTAATTTGCAATTAACAATTACATATTTTTTTTTAAACAACTCTGTGTTTTCTTTTACACCAATTGATTCTCTCTATTATGTCATCCCCCTGAAACCGTACAACATTTTGACTGAAACATTTTCTCGATTTTTCATTATTTTCCGAAATATTTGCCTGGGGAAATTAAAATGAGACACCCTGTATATATGAAATTACTCGGGATGATCTGCCCTTCAACATATTTAAAAATAAACTAAATGGAAGAGGGGGAGTCTTCTTTTTATGCATAATTACCAAAAAATTAATATTATTTTATTTTATTTTAATGTGCAATAAAATTTAAATTATTTTTCCTAAATAATTTTTTGATACAAAAATTAATAAAAGAACTAATGTATACACTGCATTGACTGTATTATTACATGATTTGGCTGTACTGTACCAATTATGACACAGGTGAAATACGAAATAGCTTCGTCCAATAATAATGGTTGAAAATATAATAATTCGAATATAATTTCAATTATGTATCCGAAAAATAACAAACTGCAGTATTTGCGCAGCATGAAACTATGTATGTTACGAAGCTTCGGCAGCATAGAATACACCACAAATGTTGTCAGCAAACACAACATAGACACTATACGGCTACTCAAAAATAAAAAGTTTAATATGTTTTCCATTTTCTCGAAGATATTTTTCTCGTCCATTTCTTCGATGATTTCGCTCACAGCCTCCAAGCAGATAAATGCATCAAATTGATTATGATTCACGATGGCCAAACAATAAGATGCTGATTCGACAAATATGCCGAAATAAGGAAGATACAGAGAGCTGTTTGCGGAGAACTCATAACTAAAGTAGCGGAAAGAATCGTTCGGATTAAGAACAAAATGTATAGTTTCTTGACACGGATTTCGAACGGTTAGTGGAAAAAGTTCGTCCACCTTCTTATCTACAGACCAGAATGAATCGTTTGAATAGAAATACATTACATTTGGGAAAACATATTCATTTTCACTAGCAATGCAATTCTTGCCAGTAAAGAGATCACCAAGCGGACAACAGAGCTGAATGCAAGTTATATTGGCACATTTTTCGTATGAAAGAATGTGAGTTTCATTATTGTTGTTCCTTCTGCTTCCAATAAATTTCGTATGATTATATGTCTCCTCCCATATGTTGTCCTCCCATATGTTGTCTTCTTTGTTGTCACTTGTGAAGTTTCCCGAAGTCTTTGAAGATGAAGTGATAAATAAAACTACGCAAAACCAAAATGCAAAACTTTCACCGCACATCGTCAACAATTTGTGAAATCAATTTTTTTTAATATACAATTTCTTAATCTGCTATGTTACGACTACAGCGAATTTTTCAAAATGCGCATGATATTGTTCGTCTGTGATGATTAAGTCACGACAACAACACTCTCTATCTAAAGACAAAACTTGTAAAACTAGTTATTTTAAAATAATAGACACATTCGCGCGATCAATAAGACACGATCATCATCGACAACAATCTTGCTAATGAAACTTTATGTTAATTGTCACAGAACAACTCATTAATCTAAATGACGTCAGGGATTGACCTAGCCCTACCCGCTTATTTTATTATTATTACTAAACTTATAATTGCAAGTAGCTGCTTACACTGTCACGCAATAACACATGAGAAAAAATTTTTTTATTAATCAGATTAATTTAAAATATTTTATCATGTTCTGTCCTTGTCGTTACCAATTATACATATGATATATAAATACGTTTGTATATTATAGAAAATTTTATTTCGTCATATGTTATATGATATAAATCAATTCTATAAAGATAATAAAATAAAACAAATTGTTAAAAAATAAAGATAAATATGAAATACTTGATAACTTACTTGAATATCTACATCATATCAAAGGTTACTATAATTAGCTAAACCAAACTTGGTTGAAAAACACAAGAAAGCTGCAAAATGGAATAAAAAAACATCTTAACTACTGAATGTTAAAATGCAGATGAATTCATCACTATGATTCCATGAAAAAATAAATTTATTCTACCTTTTTGTACTAAAATTTTATGGAATAGTACTAATGGATTTAATAAATACATACTGATATGAAATTAAATAATATTTCGATTCAAGACATCATAACTGTGTAAAATTTTGCAACATAAAAAAAATATTTATTACATAAAAAATATATATTACATTAAAAAAATATTTATTGAAGGAAATTTCAGTTAGTTATGCACTGCGTACCATTATATTGAGTATTTTTAATAGAACTTTCATACAAATAATGTCGTGGCTTTTTAGTTAGATCGCCATAATTTATTGTAGAGTTTGCATTCAACACCGTCAAATTGTCATCTTCCTCTTCGTTGTTTATAAAATATTACTGAGATTTTAACGATGAAACAACAAGGAGAAAAAGCAAACATTATCAAAACGTAAAATTATTTTTACACATTGTCGTACTATTTTATTCTTCTTTTTAGACACAGTTTAAAAAAACAAATGAGATGCATGGACGTTTGATTTATATATTTGCTTTCAAAAACTTTTGATTATTTTTTAACATATGTACTTTGATTTTGTCTTATGACAATTAAGATTAGTCATTACATTTGAAATCTTCGAGGAGAATGGTTTTTCACTTTTATACGTATCCATTTTTGTATACATATCTATTCTAATATATAAACTATAATTTAAAAATTTCTTAGAGCCATAGAAGACATATATTTAAAATAATTAAATTTTTAAACTAATCAAATTTAATAACCATCATATCTCATGTTAGAAGTTCCGATTTTTAAATAATTAAAAAATTTTATATTACGTTTATATAATTTTAATAACTTTGAATGACTTTAATAACTTTGTCTTTATATTAATTGAAAGAACATGCGATATGCAAATGCAAGTATATAGATGTAGTCAGCTGGAATTATTATTCTTATCTCAATGAAATCTTGAAATAACAGTTTTATTCTAACACCGTCTTGTTGTAATTACAGTTTTTAATTATATTCACTTTGAATTACTAGATTCAATAAAATTAATATGTATATGATTTAACTTTTCTTTCCGAAAGGAACGAAAGCAGAATATACATGTGCTCATTCGAGTTGGAGAAAATGAGACTACCAAGGACGATGAGTCATGAAGGAAATTTTCTGGTTTGAAAGAGTTTGGAATCTAAAAGATGATAAAAAATAAATATTTATTTTATTTTTTATTTTAATATAATATAATACAAATTTATAATAAAAGTTATCTTGCTTAATAAAAGATTACAATAAAAGTTGTCTTAAATTGAAAAAGTCATATTAATTTTACTTTTCCGAAAATAAGAACTGTTGTTTTCATCCCCAGACAATGTTACTTTCGTCCATGGCCCCCAGGACAAAAGTAACAATCAACGTACTTGTGAGAAGCTATAATAACTTTTTAAATATTTATCATTTGAGATTGAAACATAGTATAATAATAGAGCAATAAATGGAGTTCATTAACATATAATCTTTTTTTGTATATCTCTAACGATAATTAATTAGTGACCTATAATATAAAAAATGTCACTTTGTTCTCGGTCTCCCCTATATATAACAAATTGCAAATTTTTAACAATATATTTTATAGAAGTTTTTGTTCATCTTAAGCATTATTAATATTATTGATAGAAAGATTTAACATACCAGATCTTTCATTGTTTTATAAAAAAGAAATATCAGTATATAAAACGACGGAGAGAAAAGATTGGAAATGACACAAAATAGAGTTCTGTCATCCGGTGCAGTTCAGAATTTTAAATGTTTTAAGACATTTGGTTAGTAATACATATTTTTTCCACTTTCCATAAATTCTACGCAATTTCTAAAACAATTTTTTTCTAAAATTTTTACTGTTTTTCATTAAGTGAATCATCATTTTTACGATTTTGATCGTGAAAGAAAAATTTCAGAAACATTGCAATCGTTTTTAGGAACGATTAATGGCATCTGTACAGAATTGGGTTAATTTAGTATTAAAAATTGTAGAAAAAAGCGCGACTCATCAAAATCTATCACATTATATTTTAAGGAATGTCTTCCACCGATTGAATCGCATCTTGAAATTCCAGAAAATAATGAAGCCTATGGAATACTTACGGTATATGATATTTTTTTAACGTTGTGATTTTTTTAAGGGAATATTAGTCACCAAATCATTCACTAAAAAAGAAGTTGCCGATTACAGATACATCCTATTAAATTAGCAAGACAAATAACATTATTGGAGTTTGAATTACAGTGCAGTAAGGTCTTCTGAGTTAGTGAGATGTGTATGGGACAAAAGAAGACAAATACAAAGGGTCACCGAATTTAATGAAAATGCTATAGTATATGTAATTTGCAATTAACAATTAAATATTTTTTCTTAAAAGTAACTGTGTTTTCTTTACACCAATTGATTCCTCTCATTATTTTGTACATAAAGGTATTAAGGTAAAATAATCGAAAAATGAATATTTTACAAGATATTTTACGGTTTATATAAAATTAAGAAATGATTTCAAGCCTTATAACTCAAAAAGTATTTGTGGGAAAAATAATTTATTATAGTATTTTGTAGAGACCCTCTAATAAGAGTCTGGCCATCAGATAGAGTGAGCGCATATTGAGAGTACGTTTCGTCCATGTTTATGCAAAATCCTACGAGAGAGATAGATATAGAATCTATGCAGAGACTCTAGATTTCACTTACACGAATGTATGTGTTTGTAGATGTGCTGTGCGAGACCGTTACCGGCCTTGAACCGGTGCGGACGTGTTTTGTGTGTCCTTCGGACAAGAAGATATTTTTGAGTTTATCCTCTTACGAGGATAGAAAATAACCCCTTCAAACCTACTCCTTGGCCGTATGGGTTTGGACTAACCCGGTGCCATTAATTCCAAGAAGAAGAAGAAGATGTGCTGTGCGGATGTACCTAAAGTAAAATGGGTGGATGTGCAGCAGAATTTTGCAATTTATTTATAATATTTATTATTAATAAATATCATTTATATTCAAAATAGGTTTATTAAAATTTGAATATGAGCGGGAGTTGCTAAAAATGACGGACCAATCAAAAGTGGCCCCCTGATGGCCAGACTCTTATTAGAGGGTCTCTAGTATTTTGGAAAGCTCTCAAGGTAAGCTACAAGACTATACAATAAAAAATAGAGGATTCTATTTAAAAAATTCAAGTTGACTTTGCCCTGACTTTAGTGACGCCACTCAATGTCAAATGGATATCACAGTTAAATACATCTTTTTAATCCTTATAACTTTTGTCTAAAGCATCTTGTTCTAAAATGCATTCTATACGAGATATTCGACTGTATCCAGATTTTTGGTCCACCCTGCATATTCACGCTTATATATTTTTCAAAATTTTTTTACGTCAAACCATTCTTCCTTTAACATGTATTTATTTTCATAAAAATTATCGAGAGCATTTCGAGAAAAGCTTTAAATGAAGCACGAGAGCTTAATAACGATTACATTCGAAAGTATCAAGAAAAAGTACGATTGCTCGAACGCAATGCTCGCGACAATGAGATCCTGTCAATGAACTTCGCGAAGTTGGTCTTATTATAAATTAAACGGTGTCTCGACAAAACTGCTCAGTCGATCACTTACATCGAGAAAAAAATGCCCATCAACAAATTTGGATTATTCGAACGGAGAAATAAAGCAATTAGCACAAGAGATCATTGGGGTAAATCGGTTTTCAAGACATTTTTCGAGAAAGGTTATGGTGTGATGCAGTTCTGTGAGGATGTGGACTTGATCGGCTCAATTTACGAGATTCAGATGTTGTTAATTTAAGTGGACTGTAGTTTAATAATAAATTCCAGTACAATTCGAGGACCTCCTCTTTGTCACAAACTAACAAATCTCTCGCTCGTTCGATATGATTTACGCTCACTTGAACTAATTCTTAATGCAAAATTACAAGCCGTCCGAGCTCTTGTCGCTCCCTTTTATTCTTAATCCTCAGTCGAAAGATTCTCCCTACTTTTCCTTACGCGTGCGCAATCGTCAAAGTTCATGTCTATCGAATTTGATCCTTAATTCTATACATCCCGCCCATCAATTAATTTTAATTAATTTTCACACTATCATTGTCTGAACAATCAGTCGTCGGCAGTTTACATAATTTGGTGATCGCTCGCTTACTCCCGTTGGCAGTCTTTAATGTCACAACGCGCACTTTACCGTCTTTACCGGGGTGAACTTCAATTACCCTTCCTAACTTCCATTTCAATGGAGGTAAATGGTTATCTTGTATTAATACAATATCGTCGATTAACAGATTTGCACTTTCGTATTTCCATTTACTCTTGCCCTGTAACGAAGTCAAATATTCCACATGCCATCGACGCCAGAAATCTTATACAATTTTTTGCACTAGCTGCCAACGATCGAGTCAATTTATTGGTACCTCGCCAAGATCTAGCTCTAGGAATGGTCGTTAATGCTTCGCCGATAATAAAATGACCAGGAGTTAGTGGTTGTAAGTCTGTGGGAGTGGATGGTAATTGACGCGAATTCAAGCATGCCTCAATTTGTATCAAAGTAGTTGCTAGTTCTTCAAATGTAAAATGTTAAAAAATTCTGACCAATAACGCGTTTCAAATGAAATTTACAAGATTTTACTCCTGCCTCCCATAGACCTCCCATGTGAGGTGATATTGGTGGAATAAATTTCCAATCGATTTTGTTCGGAATACAGAATTCATCATGTATATTTTTCGCATTTTCGCTAACAGACCGTCGTATTTCGTTAAGTTCGTTACAATAACTTTTCCGGCGTTTGAATAGCGGTTAGCCCCAGATTCGCACTAATTATCGGTTGATTTTCAATTAACGACTGTCCGCCGCGGATCCGCGGTGGACGGTTTTTAACACCTCTTTTTAGGGGTATTTTGGAGGGGATGTCGCCTAGCGACATGACCATATTTGGTCATGGAGATTTCCGGCGATCAAGTCTAAGTGCTAACGAAGGAGGTTCAAAGTCAAAACCCTTCGTTAGCATTTTCTGTGTTTTCGGCGAACTCGCGCGTGGTTCGCTGAGGCGGCGGTTTTTTACGCGGTTCGCGAACGTTCTAGAGAATATTAAAATATAATATTAAAATAACGTTATAATCACGCGGATTATAACATATCCATGAACAATTCTGCCTTTATTATATTTACGTTTTCCAATCTTTGCTTCATCTATTTCAACAATTACATTTGAATCACCAAATTGTTTTTCATCTTTGTGTAACCATTGAAATAATAACTGAAAGTAAACTACATTAATATTATAATAATACAATACTTTAAATAATAACAATTTATACATACTTCTCGGCAAAAATTTGTCCAATCCACTACAGTTTTTGATGATATTTGTAATTCTTTTTCCAAAAATAAATGTCGAGGAGGACGCAAAAAAAGAAAGTAGGCAATAAATCTATAAGTTTTTGCAATATCTAGATGTAAGAACCAAGATCCATGAAGTGCACTCAAAGCAAAGTTGCATTTTACTCTTCTTTTCTTTCAGTCACGAATAATTTTGTTGCAATTATTTGTACAATATATGAAACATAAACGAAGTTGTTTCATACTGCACAAACATAAACGAAATTGTTTCGTTTATAAAACATAAACGAAGTTGTTTCATATTGCAAAAACAGGTATGTTTTGCACCTAGGACACATTATTTTTTGACGAATTGCATTATGACTGAATATAAATTCTAATAACTGATTCTTATTATATGTTAAATGTAGAAATTCGTGAAGCAACATGTTCACTATTTAACAATTTTGAATATACTGAATTGATATACTGCGAAGCACTGTGTAATAACATGTTTATATATTTCTGGTTTAGCTTACTTATTTCATTTGTGATAGAGATACTGTTGTTTCAATATTTTATTTTATTTTGCCTAAATAATTTATTAAATATTTGTTATTAAAAATATGATAATAATTAAATAACTGTATATTTCTTATAAATATACATTTTATTATGTACGTAAGACGTTTTATTATGTTCGAAAATTAACGAAAATATGTTCGCTTTTTTTGTCTTATAATCATTTTGTTGTCACGCTACGATTGACTTATTGTTAGCCGTTGACCCCTGATCATTCGAGAGCCGTAGGGCCGTTGAGTCGCTCTTCTACTGATCGGTAGTGTAAGCAATCGAAGATAACGAAGGCCACGGATGAAATCATTAACGGTTTAATGTATTCGCTTTGCCGACTTTAATTACGATCTTACGTAGTCGCGATCGTGCAAGATCTATTGAATACGCCGTTACAACAGATTTTATGCATTATTATACAAATTTTATGCTTTACTTATGCATTTGAGGACGATTTGCATTTAAATATTTTTGTAAATTGTATTAAATAATATAATAAGTAATAATATAATAAGTAATAATATAAGTAATAATATAATAATATTATAAGTGTATGATATATATGAAAAATTAATTATTAAAAAAAGCATGTTAAATTGATATTTGAATCAAATTCTTCTCGAAAACACTGCAAATCTCAATGTGTTAATGTAACTCATTTCATTTGTATAATTTCCAGAAAACACATTTATCCATGTTATTTAAATACATATTGTGTAATGTAAATTTTATACGAATCTCATTATACTGAGAATATGTATGGAAACGTATAAAAAAATAACAAATAATTTATTTATTAAACGTTTACGACGTGAGTAAGTTCAAGTAAAGATTTACCAAAAATTGTTCTTGACATGATACAGTTATTAAAACCTATAACCGTTTTATGTCGAAGTTTTGGAAAAACATTTGCAGTTCTGACAGAAACGCTTCAATAGCTGTCGCATGATTGTCTTTTTACACACGAATATGATGAACGTACCGATATCTTGGATGGCTTCCAACACACCAATACTACAAAGAATGTACTGTGATGTAAGCCATGTAATATAATCGGACCGCGGAAATACGATATACAATGTTGTTAAAATCCAAATTATGGCTATTATGATAAACAGCATGATAAACAGTCTTAGATACAGACTGAACCTGCAAATGAATATATCTCTTTATATTTTCTGAATTTGTTTTATAAAAATAAATATTTCCTTCGAAAAAATTATAATTATTTCACATTATTGTTACGTCTCTGGTTTGAGTCGTGGTCGAGTCTTGAAAAGGGAACTTTAATAGGCAACACAGGACCACAGAACATAGTCGTTAACAGAATTATAACACAACGGATCGATTCGTATGTAACGCATCCGGATAGATTGACAGCTGTTCTTCGACTCAAATAACGACTGCTGCAATCAACAACTTCTGACAACGAGATTTTCTTAGCTTTTCAAGATAGATTCGACCGCGACTCAACCCAGGAACATAACATAATTAAATATTTAAATAACTATATATTAAATAGATACTACTAACTTAAATTAAAATAGAAAACAACGATGTATTTGTACAAGAGAGCTCGTATTTATGAAAATATATTGTCGTGAATAAAGAAAACTCAAAATGATTATCTCTCTCTTTCTCTTGTATCGGAAATAATCAAAAAGGCAACTGATTTTATTAGAAGCAATATCGTTGACAAGTGAATACAGCGGGACATGTTTTATTGTTAAACAAGATTGATTATATATATTATTATAAAAATGTTTGTGTACAAACCATTGCTTCTTGTCATTATAAAATCTGCTCTCTGAATCTCGCAGGTGACGAACTGTGTCCTTTTCATAACGTACAATTTTCAATGCTGTGGAAATAGATAAACAAAAGCCACTAATAACACAGACACTTTGCGGCCCGTAAAAATACAATAGATGCGCCACATCCTCTAAAATAAATAATAAACTTTTTTACATCACGTGTTGCAAATAAAACAGAAGAATATACTTTTATTTTTAAAGTGAATTCTCAAAGGGTGAATTAATTAAATGTTTTGTTGATAGAGTTATGTTAATAGTGACATACACTCACTTGTAAACCAAGGAAAATAAACACAAAATTCCGGTCGGATTAAGTTTTCTGGCATGTTAGGAACGAAATCCATGATAATACATATTATAGTAAAAATAAAGGGACCTCCTCAAGCAAAAATGGAATATATTAATTTTTTTTCTCTCTTGTTTCGCTGTCTTGTTTCTTTGTAATGATCGAAAATCTCTGCAAAATGCAGAGTTTACTTTACACCTAATTAGTAACAAATAAAAAAAATTGCGATGCAAATATTAAAATAAATATGCCTTCCATCAAATATCTTGAATGTCTGCTTTATACAAACTATAAAAAAATTATTTATATTATATAATGTCTCAAAATAATAAATATTACTATATTTGTATATACAGTGGCGTGCAAAAATTTCAGGCCAGTGACATTTCGTATTCTAATTTATTAAAAAAAGAACCTAATGATTTTTGACCATTACAAGATGTGAGCATAAGATATAGGAAACAAAATAATGTAGTAAAAGAATACCGTTTGTGTTCATGAAAATATTTATTATTATAATTATTATATTTACATGTGCAAAAGTTTCCGGCCACTTTGTACTACGAGAAAAATTATTAATACATGTATTCTATAATGCACTTCAGTTAATTTAAATTTTATTTTAATATTAACATTTTGTAACCATACTCTTTGCAGCGATTACAGCTGCACAACGATGGTGGCATCGACTGAATTAGACGATTAATATAAGGCGGAATTTTATTCTATTCTTCTTTCAATGCTTTGAATAATGCGGCTTTATTTGAATATGTATGCTTTCGAACTTGACGATCTAGCATATCCCACAAGTGTTCAATTGGATTCAAGTCCGGTGATTGAGATGGCCAGCTTAAAACTCTCACATTTGAAGCAGAAAACCATTGTTTTAACAATTTTGAAGTGTGTTTGGGATCATTATCCTGTTGAAATATCCAATCCTGTGACAATGTTTCTTCAGCATATGTTAACAAATTTTTTTCTAAAATATCCTTGTAAATAGTAGCGTTCATATTTCCATTAATCTCGACTAATGGACCGACTCCTTGTGCAGAGAAAACTCCCCAAACCATCACACTTCCTCCGCCGTGCTTTACAGTAGGAATTTGATACCGAACATCATTTCTGGTACCAATAGGACGTCGTACATGTTGTTTACCATCGCTTCCAAAAAGATTAAATTTAGAGTCATCTGAGAAAGCTACTTTCTTTATTCCAATCTTCGACTGTCCAATTTTGGTAATCTTTGGCAAACTGTAATCGGGCCTTCTTATTCTTTTTGTTGATTAATTTTTTAATACCTATACGACCAAAAAGTCCCACATCATGTAGTCTTCGTGTCACAGTACTACGGCTACACAACATTGGCAAGGTTTTCATCTTGTAGCTCGCGTGCAATTTCGGCAGCAGTTTTCTTGACATTCGCAGTTGATTTGCGTTTAATGATATGATCTACCTTTTTAGATGTTTTTCGTGGCCTTCCACTATGCGGATGATTTTTTAAACCATATCCAGCGCGATACTTAACAATAATATCATTCACAGTTGATTTACCTATCGATAATATTGAAGCAATTTCACGAGAAGACTTTCCGTCTTTTGAAAATTTAATTACTCTCTCACGAATTTGAATTTGCGTATGTCGAGCCATATTATGCTTTGACGACTTTTTACGAACTTAAGTAAAAACATTCAATGTGATACTATTCATAAAAAATTATTTGGAATCCAATGGCGGGTCAAATATATTACGTGGCCGGAAACTTTTGTACACGTAAACATATCAATTATAATTATAAATACTTTTATGAACACAAATAATATTCTTTTACTATATTATTTTATTTCCTATATGTTATACTAGTACCTGATAATGGTTAAAATTTTATTAGGTTTTTTTTTATAAATTAGAGTACAAAATGTCACTGGCCGGAAACTTTTGCACGTCACTGTATATATATATATATATATATATATATAATATATATATATATATATATATATCGATATTTTAATAACATTAAATTAATTTTGATTTAGCAATATGTTTAATAAAAAAATTAGAAATCAATTTCCGTTAAAAAGTTCGAGTATTTTGTAATATTATATAAAAAAAAATTTAAACGATATTAGCTTAAAATTTCTAAAATTTTAAAAAATAAAAATCACAAAAGATTAGTAATATTATACTATGAATTTTGAAATTATATTATAAATTTTATTATAGTTTAATATAACTTTATTAATAATTTAAAATATGTTATTATAATAATATTTTATAATATTTTTTCTTTAACAATTGAATACTTATAAAATACACATCAATTTTTTGTTTTAAAAAAAGCAGATTAGATTTTCCCAACAAAAAAGTGTACATGTTTCCGAAATGTAACCTGTCTCATATCTGCATTAAAATTATCGTTTCTCCAAATAAACTCAAACTAAATAATTATTTTTATATTATCAATTAACAAGACACGATATATTCTTTCGGATTAGTGTAAATCATTATTCTTTTTTATCTTTATGAATTGTTATACACATAATCTCAATGTATTATTTGTACATATCACACATGAATATTTTATCATATCGTGTTCGCGTCGTATAAAAAATATCAATCTTATAAAAATAAATTTATATTATAGATAAAGTATAGCATATGAATATATATATATATATATATATATATATATATATATATAAACAATTTACCTAAATGTCCACCACATGTCGAAACTCATTGCACTTAACCAGAAATAGCTTGACAAAGAACATAAATAGCTGACTAAAACTGCAACAATAAAATAAACAATTTTAAAATGTTACTAATTGACAAGTATTTGTATATTATTAAGAACTGTTATATCATAAAAAGTTTTCCTTCAACTTTAACACTAAGAATTTATCACAGAAAACAATATAATTAATTATAATAATACATGCTAATATTTAATTAAATAATTTTTTGATTTAAGAAATATATAACTCTACAAGATTTGAATAGTACTATCAAAAACATTTTAGGCAAAGTAATCTAAATTGTATTTTACATTAAAGTAAAATAAAATATTATTTTAATTTTTTTCACTATTAATTCTTGTTTATAAGATTTTAATATATCGTACATTCAAGTTTTATCGTAAACAAATTAATAAAAATTGAGTACCAATGTATTTTTTTTACTAATGTAAAGTGAAAAAATTAAAATAATATTTTATTTTATTTTAATGTACAATAACATTTAAACTACTTCGCCTAAATATCTTTTTCATACAAAAATTAATAGAAGAACTAATGTATACATTGCATTGACTGCATTATTACATAATTTGGCTATACTGTACCAATTACAACACAGATGTAATATGAAATATCTTCCATGTCGATTGGATGTAATATGTATATAATTTCCATTATGTATCTGTAAAGTAACAAACTGCAGTATTTGCGCAGCATGAAACTATGTATGTTACGAAGCTCCGACAGTATATAATACATCATAAATGTTGTCAGCAAACACAACACAGACACTATACGGCAACTCAAATATGAAAATCTTAATTTGTTTAACTTTTCTTTTATCAGATTGTATGAGATCATATCCATTTTTTTAGTGATGGTTTCGTTCACAGTCTCCGAGCAGATAAATGCATCAAATTGATTATCATCCCCGACGGCCAAACAATAAGATGTTGATTCGACAAATATGTCGAAATAAGGAAGATACAGAGAGCTGTTTGCGAAGAACATATACTTATGGTCCTCGGGATAGTTTATATTATTCGGATAAAGAAGAAAACGTGTAGTTTCCTGGCATGGATTTTGAACGGTTAGTGGAAAAAGCTCGTCTACCTTCTTATCTAATCTTCCATCGAGATTAAATCGTTTGAATGGAAATATACATCTGGGAAAACATATTCTTTTTCATTAGCAGTGCAATTCTTAAATCTGTCAATCCAGGGATCACCAAGCGGACAACAGAGCTGAATGCAAGTAATATTGCCACATATTTCGTATGGAACGATGTGATTTTCATTATTATTATTCCTTTTGTTTCTAATAAAGTTAGTATGATTATGTCTCCTCCCACATGTTGTCGTCTTTGTCGTCACTTGTGAAATTTCGCGGAGTCGTTGAAGCTGAAGTGAAAAGTAAAACTATGCAAAACCAAAGTGCAAAACTTTCACCGCACATCATCAACAATTTGTGAACTCAATTTCTTTTTAATATACAATTTCTTAATCTGCTATGTTACGATCACAGCGAATTTTTCAAAATGCGCGATGATACTGTTCGTCTGCGATGGTCACGACAACACTCTCTATCTAAAGACAAAACTTGTAAAACTAGTTATTTTAAAATAGAAGACACATTGGCGCAATTAATAAGACGCGATCATTGACTTGTTAATGAAACAACTTATTTATTTAAATTTTAAAATATACTATATATACATAATATTTTGCAGACAAAACTTTATTGCTAAGCAGTTTCCAAAATACTATGATATTTAAGAATATTATGAAGCAATAGATAAATAATGAAAACTTTTTTATTTATATTAAATATATCATATTATTGAAAAATTTATCTCGAAAAACAATTAAAAAATCACAATTACGGATGTAAAAAAATTTTATTCATTTTTTTATTCCACATTATAGATGATAATATATATATTCAATTGGAAATTATGGAATTTTATGCAAAATCCGGTTTGCAGTTATTTATATTTCACGTACAATCGGAGGATTTACATCCGGAACAATTAATTAAAGGAATATTGAATTTTTAGGATATTGAAGAAAGAATAATAGCACAAATGATGCCGACTATTTTTGACTGATATTTTTTATTTTTTTTTAAGAAAATACTTTTTCATTTGCATAGATTTCTTCAAAATAATATAATTATACAGGAAATGTAATGTACAAATTGTGTACAAATTGTATATTATTAATGTACAAATTGTCTATTGTATAATGTACATCGTTCTGGATATAAAAATCGTGTATCCAGAAAAATATAAGTCAATTGCAAATACCATTTAATACCATTTATATTCGATATTATAATAAATTAAATGATTTATGTATTTAATAACTCATTTATACATCATGATGTATTTATGTGAGATATATGATAAATTATATATTTGATATTTTTATAAATTCATATAATTCATATAATATAATTCATATAAAAAATATTTATATATAAATAAACATATAGATATTAATGAGACATGTAAAAGGCCTAAAAGGAAGAATAAAATTAAATGATGACAGTTGTGTGTGCTGAATAAAATAGTCAATAGACGTATGGAAAAGAAGTAATGATTCAAATATCAATTATCATGTTTTCTTTAATAATTAATTTTTAGAGAATTAATTTTTCATACATATCATACACTTATAGATATTATATTATACATATAAAACATTCATGGTATCGAACGCACGTAAAATATGCATTATCAACAAACCGTTGATGATTTCGTCCGTAGCCTCCGTTACCTTCGATAGCTTACACTGCCGATCAGTAGAAGGGGGACTCAATAGTGACTTTCGAATGATTAGGATCAACGGCGAAGTCAGTGACAACCAAACGATTGTAAGACAAAAAAAGCGAACATATTTTCGTTATCCGGATACGTTACCAGGTGTCGTCGCGATCCGAGTACTGACTCGAGACGTCATCGCGACTCAGAACCTAACCCGAGGCGTTATCACGAAGAATTCGCTGCGCAACATTTTATAAAAATGAAGAAAGTTCGTATTTATCACATGTATAAATTACAATAAAAGAAGTGCATACGAATGAGTGCGAAAGCACTGACCCTGATTTATTCCATCTATTTTTTACACAAAATAATAATTTTTAAATTGCTCAAGTTGTAAAACAATTTACATCGCATTTAAATATGTACAAATTAAAATTAAAAGATGAAATATACACATCTAATGGAATTAGAGATATATGAAAGATACATAAATGTACACATTTATGCATCACATATCAAATTAGATATCTTAATCTTGACATGGTTAAATATATATAAGATTATATATTCTCATCAGACAAACTTTTTGTGTGACGGTTCGCTTTTCCATAATTAATGTTTTTCCATAAAAAAAATTGTTCTTTACATGGTACAGTTATTAAAACCTGTATCCATTTCATATCGAAGTTTTGGACAAACATTTGCAATTCTGACGGAAACGCTTCAATAGCTGTCGCATGATTGTCTTTTTACACACGAATATGATGAACGTACCGATATCTTGCATGGTTTCCAATACAATAGAAAAAATATGCAACGATGCATTATAATCAGACATCCAAAATGCGTATACTGTTGTTAAAATCCAAGTTATGGTTATTATGATGAACAGCATGATAAACAGTCTTAGATACAGACTGAACCTGCAAATGAATATATCTTTTTTATATTTTTCTGAATTTGTTTTATAAAAATAAATATTTTCTTCGAAGAAATTATAATTATTTCGTATTATTATAATTATTTCATATTATAACACAACGGATCGGCGCGTATGTAAAGTGCGTCCAAATAGCTTGACAGCTATTCTCCGACTCAAATAACGGCAACTGCCGTCAACAACTTTTTGACAATGAGATCTTCTTCCCTTTTCAAGACAGACTCGACTGCGACTCAAACAAGGGATGTAATAATATTAAATATATAAATAACTATATAATAAATAGATACTACTAACTTAAATTAAAATTAAAAACAACGATGTATTTGTACAAAAGAGCTCATATTTTTGAAAACATATTATCGCGAATAAAGAAGACTCAAAGTGACTGTCTCTCTCTTTCTCATATATCGGAAATAATCAAAAAGGTAACTGATTTTATTAAAAGCAATATCGTTGACAAGTGAATACAGCGGGGCATGTCTTATTGTTAAACAAGACTGATTATACATTGATATAAAAAATGTTTGTGTACAAACCATCGCTTGTTGTCGTTATAAAATCTGCTTTCTGAATCTCTCAGATGACGTGCTGTGTCTTTTTCATAACGTACAATTTTCATTGCTGTGTAAATAGATAAGCAAAAACTACTAATAACACAGACACTATACGGCCCATAAAAATACAATAGATACGCCACATGATCTAAAATAATAAATTTCTTTCACATGTTGCAAATAAAACAGAAAAACATACTTTTATTTTTAAAATGAATTCTCAAAGGGTTTATTAATTAGATGTTTTGTTAATAAAGATATGTTAATAGTGACATATACTCACGATGAAACCAAAGATTATCGACACAAAATTCCGGTTGAATTAAGTTTTTCTCCTCGTTGGGAACGATATCCATGATAATACAAATAATAGTAAAAATGAAGGGACCTCCCCAAGCAAAGATAGAATATATTAATTTTTTTCTCTCTTGTTTCGCTGTCTTGTTTCTTTGTAACAAGCGAAAATTTCTGCAAAATGTAGAGTTTACTTTACAATTAATTAGTAACTAATGAAACAAATTACAATTAATTAGTAACTAATGAAACAAATTATGAAACAAATTATGCTTCGCTTAATTTTGATTTAGCAATATGTTTAAGAAAAAAATTTGAAATCTGTTTTCGTTAAAAAGCTTGAGTATTTTGTATTATTATATAAAAAAAATTTTGTTAACGATATTGGTTTAAGATATATAAAATTTAAAAAATATAAAATTACGAAAAGGTTAGTAAAACTATATTATAAATTTTGAAATTATATTATGAATTTTTTTATAATTTAATATAATTATATAATTTTATTAATAACTTAAAATATTTTATTGTAATAATCATTAATATCATTTTTTCTTTAACAATTGAATGCGTGCTTATAAAATTCACTTGAAATTTTTGTTTTAGAAGAAGCAGATTAGAAATTTCCAACGGAAAAAAATGTACATATTTCTGAAATGCTACCTGTGTCATATCTGCATTAAAATTGTCATTTCACAAGCCAAATAATTATTTTTGTACTACCAATTAACAAGACACAATATATTCTTTCCGATCAATGTAAATCATTATTCTTTTTTATCTTTATTGATTCTTATAAACATAAGCAGAATGTATTATTTATACATATCACATATGAATATTTTATCATATCATGCTCGCGTCATATAAGAAATATCACAATCTTATGAAAATAAATTTATATTATAGATAAAGTACATGGCATATATATATATATATATATATATATATATATATTAAACAATTTACCTAAATGTCCACCAAAAGTCGAAACTCATTACACTTAACCAGAAAAAGCTTGACAAAAGACAGAAATAGCCGACTAAAGCTGCGACAATAAAATAAACAATTTTGAAATGTCACTAATTGACAAGTATTTTGTATATTATTAGAAACTATATTATATTATAAAAAGTTTTTCTTCAACTTTAACGGTAAGAAATTATCACAGAAAACAATATAATTAATTAATACGCGCTAATATTAAATTAAATAATGTTTTGATTTCAGAAATATATAAATGTACAAGATTTGAATAGTATTATCAAAATATATTAGACAAAGACGTTTAAATTGTTTTTTACGTTAAAATAAAATAAAATATTATTTTAATCTTTTCCACTTCATTAATTCTTGTTTATTAAATTTTAGTATTTCGAATATTCAAGTTTTATCGTACAAAAATTATTAAAAATTAAGTGCCAATGTATTTTTTTTACTAATGTGAAATGAAAAAAATTAATATAATATTTTATTTTATTTTAACGTACAATAACATTTAAATTACTTCGCCTAATTATTTTTTGTTACAAAAATTAATAAAAAAACTAATGTACACACTGTATTTACTGCATTATTACATAATTTGGCTGTACTGTACCAATTATGCTACAGATGACATATGGAATATCTGCTATGTTTATTGTATAGATTAATTGGAAATTTATAATGTCAATTATCAATCCGAAAAGTAACAAAATGCAGTATTTGCGCAGCATGAAACTATGTATGTTACGAAGCTCTGGCAGTATAGAATACACCACAAATATTGTCAGCAAACACAACATAGACATTATACGGCCATTCCAAAAAACAAAGTTTACTATTTTTTCATTTATGTTATCATCTGTCATGTCTGTTTCTTTATTGATGGTTTCGTTCACAGCTTCCGATAAGCAGATAAATGCATCAAATTGATTATGATCCACGACGGCCAAACAATAAGATGCTGATTCGACAAATAAGTCGAAATAAGGAAGATACAAAGAGCTGTTTGTGGAGAACTCATAACTAAAGTAAGAGAAAGAATCGTCCGGATTAAGAACAAAATGTATAGTTTCTTGACACGGATTTCGAACGGTTAGTGGAAAAAGCTTGTCCACCTTTTTATGTAATCTTTCCATCGAAATCGAATCGTTTGAATGGAAATATACATTTGGGAAAACATATTCATTTTCACTAGCAATGCAATTCTTGTCAGTAAAGAGATCACCAAGCGGACAACAGAGCTGAATGCAAGTTATATTGGCACATTTTTCGTATGGAAGAATGTGAGTTTCATTATTGTTGTTCCTTCTGCTTCCAATAAATTTCGTATGATTATATGTCTCCCCCCATATGTTGTCCTCCCATATGTTGTCTTCTTTGTCACTTGTGAAGTTTCCCGAAGTCTTTGTAGATGAAATGATAAATAAAACTACGCAAGACCAAAATGCCAAACTTTCACCGCACATTGCCAACAATTTTTGAAATCAATTTTTTTTTAATATACAATTTCTTAATCTCCTACATTACGACTACAGCGAATTTTTCAAAATGCGCACGATATTGTTCGTCTGCGATGGTTAAGGTCACAACAACACTCTCTATCTAAAGATAAAACTTGTAAAACTAGTTATTTTAAAATAATAGACATTCGCGCGAATGAGACACAATCATCATCGATAACAATCTTGCTAATGAAACAACTTAGTTAATTGTCACAGAAGAACTCATTAAGTTAAATGATGTCAGGAATTGACCTACCCGCTTATTTTACTATTATTATTAAACTTATAATTGCAAGTAGCTGATTACACTGTCACGCAATAACACAGAGAAAAAATTTGTTTATTAATCAGATTAATTTAAAATATTTTATCATGTTCTGTCCTTCTCGTTACTAATTATACATATGATATAAAATACGTTTGTATATTATAGAAAATTTTGTTTCGTGATGTTATATGATATGTATCAATTCTATAATTTAAAATAAAACAAATTGTTAAAAAATAAAGATAAATATGGAATACTTGATAATTTACTTGAATATCTACATCATATCAAAGGTTACTATAATTAACTAAACCAAACTTGACTGAAAAACACAAGAAAGCTGCAAAATGGAATAAATAACATCTTAACTAAATGTTAAAATGCAGATGACTCATCACTATGTTTCCATGAAAAAATAGATTTATTCTTCCTTTTTGTACTAAAATTTTATGAGACCGTACTAATGTATTTAATAAATACATACTGATATGAAATTAAATAATATTTCGATTTAGGACATCATAACTGTGTAAAATTTTGCAACATAAAAAAAATATTTATTACATAAAAAATATATATTACATAAAGAAATATATATTGAAGGGAATTTCAGTTAGTTGCACTGCGTACCATATATTGAGTATTTTTAATAAAACTTTCGTACAAATAATATCGTGGCTTTTCAGTTCGATCGCCATAATTTGTTATAGAGTTTGCATTCAGCACCGTCAAATGGTCATCTTCCTCTTCGTTGTTTGTAAAATTTTGCTGAGATTTTAACGACGAAACAACAAGGAAAAAAAGCAAACATTACCAAAACGTAAAATTATTTTTACACATTGTCGTACTATTTTTTTTTTAAACGTACAGTAAAAAAACAAATGAGATGCATGAACGTTTGATTTATATATTTGCTTTCAAAAACTTTTGATTATTTTTTAACATATGTATTTTGATTTTGTCTTATGACAATTAAGATTAGTCATTACATTTGAAATCTTCGAGGAGAATGATTTTTCACTTTTATACGTGTCCATTTTTGTATACATATCTATTCTAATATACAGGGTTCGTCGATTTTCGACCTTAACAAAAGATTGGTAATAAGAAGAAATTATTTATATTGGTTTGGGATTGTCGCAATATTACGGAAAAATTAAAAAAAATCGGTCTGCGGAGAGCGGTCGTCCACTGTATCCGAGTCGCCGCGGGCGGTCGCCGAGATAGTATCGTATCGTGCCGTCAGCGGCGAGAAATGAGCCATCATCCACCGTAGATAGCTGGTCGCTTTAGTGGTTTCTTCCATAATTTGAAAATTCAATGCCATTATACGCTGAATGCTCTAATGCAAAATTAATGGTGACAGTACTCGGACCGTGATTAAAATCCTCGATTGTCACGTTGATATGATACGAGATAAAGCTTCACGAATCCTTTCTTCACCCGTACAAAGCGCACTGCTGGACCGATTATCCGATATTAGCCGACACGCAGTTTCCACATAATTATTGCACAACACACAAAATTGGTACGGTCATGATTTTCGTTAACGCCTGGGAAATGCCATACAGGCCGCACGTAGGTATTCATATCCGTATATTTCTGCAGAATATCTCATTCACTAGCTATTACCAACACAGATTTTTATTAAAAACATCTTAGCCTCGCACTGTTATCAGACTGTGTACGCCGGCAGCACGCAACTACAGCTGAGCGGACAACCATAGTGCGCAAGCGTCGAACTCCACGCGCTTACACTCACATGTCCGCTCAGCTGTCAGCTGTAGTGCGTCGTTGCGTGCTGCTGGCGTACGCAGTGTGATAACAGTGTGCGAGAGCTAAGACGTTTTAATAAAAATCTTGTGTTTGCGTAGTAAATTAACAGTGAAAATGAGGTATATTCTGCAGGAATATACGGATATGATTGTGGATCAGACTAGCGGAAATACTTATCGTGCGGCCGCAATTTACATGGAATCATTTCCCAGGCGTTAACGAAAACCAAGTGGCCGTACACTTACGTGTTGTGCAATAATTATGTGAAACTGGGTCGCATAATATCGGAATAATCGTTTCAGCAGTGCGTTTTCGTGTACGAGATGAAGAAAAGATCGTGAAGCATTTTATCATCGACATACAACGTGGAATACATTTATCGAAGGATTTTCAATCACGGATCAATTTTTGTAAAGGTACTGTCACCATTAATTTTTACATTTACGATGTATTCAGCGTATAGTAATGGCATTTGAATACTTTCAAATTGAGAGTGGAATAGGCTCAGGGGAAACCACTATAAAAAAGCGCACCAGCTATCTACCGCAAGGTGGTGTGGAAATGATAGCGCATCATTTTCCGCCGCAAAAGGACGGGCATTTCGGCGCGTATTGCGATATATCGATCATGTCTCGAGCGACCTCGCCCCCGCTCGCCCGACAGTATCGATTACAGGCGCTTCGTCGCCGCGCGCTTTCACGCAGATTGGCCGATACTTCATTTAATTTTTCATAATTATTGCGACAATCCCAAAACAATATAGATAATTTCTTCTATTTGAGCCAATCTATTATTTTTTCGTTAAGGTCGAAAATCGACGGACACCTGTAAACTAATTTAAAAATTTCTTAGAGATTTTAAAATTTCATAGAAGACATATATTTAAAATAATTAAATTTTTAAACCAATCAAATTTAATAACCATTATATCTCATGTTAGAAGTTTCCGATTTTTAAATAATTAAAAAATTTTATATTACGTTTATATAATTTTAATAACTTTGAATGACTTCAATAACTTTGTCTTTATATTAATTGAAAGAACATGTGATATGCAAATGCAAGTATATAGATGTAGTCAGCTGGAATTATTATTCTTATCTCAATGAAATCTTGAAATAACAGTTTTATTCTAACACCGCCTTGTTGTAATTACAGTTTTTAATTATATTCACTTTTAATTACATCACTAGATTTAATAAAATTAATATGTATATGATTTAATTTTTCTTTCCGAAAGAAACGAAAGAAGAATATATATGTTCATTTGAGTTGGAAGAAATGAGACTACCAAGGACGATGAGTCATGAAGGAAATTTTCTGATTTGAAGGAGTGATTTGGAATCCGAAAAATGATAAAAATAAATATTTATTTTATTTTTTATTTTAATATAATATAATACAAATTTATAATAAAAGATATCTTGCTTAATAAAAGATTACAATAAAAGTTGTCTTAAATTGAAAAAAGTCATATTAATTTTATTTTTCCGAAAAATAAGAACTGTTGTTTTCATCCCCAGACAATGTTACTTTCGTCCATGGCCTCCAGGACAAAAGTAATAATCAACGTACTTGTGAGAAGCTATAATAACTTTTTAAATATTTAAATATTTTAAATATCATTTGAGATTGAAGCATAGTATAATAATAGAGCAATAAATGGAGTTTATTAACATATAATCTTTTTTTGTATATCTCTAACGATACTTAATTAGTGACTTATAATATAAAAAAATGTCACTTTGTTCTCGGTCTCCCCTATATATAACAAATTGCAAATTTTTAACAATATATTTTATAGAAGTTTTTGTTCATCTCAAGTATTATTAAAATTATTGATAGAAAGATTTAACATACCAGATCTTTCATTGTTTTATAAAAAAGAAATATCAGTATATAAAACGACGGAGAGAAAAGATTGGAAATGACACAAAATAGAGTTCTGTCATCCGGTGCAGTTCAGAATTTTAAATGTTTTAAGACATTTGGTTAGTAATACATATTTTTTCCACTTTCCATAAATTCTACGCAATTTCTAAAACAATTTTTTTCTAAAATTTTTACTGTTTTTCATCAAGTGAATCATCATTTTTATGATTTTGAACGTGACGGAAAACTTTCAAAAACATTGCAATCGTTTTTAAAAACGATTAATGGCACGTCTGTACAGAATTGGATTAATTTAGTATTAAATATTGTAGAAAAAAAGCGCGACTCATCAAAACCTATCACATTATATTTTAAGGAATGTCTTCCACCGATTGAATCGCATCTTGAAATTCTAGAAAATAATGAAGCCTATGGAATACTTATGGTATATGATATTTTTTTAACGTTGTGATTTCTTTAAGGGAATATTAGTCACCAAATCATTCACTGAAAAATAAATTGTCGATTATAGATACATCCTATTGAATTAGCAAGACAATTAACATTATTGGAGTTTGAATTACAGTGCAGTAAGGTCTTCTGAGTTAGGGATGTGTATAGGACAAAAGAAGACAAATACAAAGGGTCATCGAATTTAATAAAAATGTAAGCTTTTGTGTTTTAACTTTCGTGATGATTTGAACCAAATATTGCAATAACTTCGCTTTAATACTGCGGTTTGATAGTTTAGAATCTTAAGAATCAAGTATGTATGATTCATATATATATATATATATATATATATATATTATATTCACGCTTATATATTTTTCAAATTTTTTTACATCAAACCACTCTACCTTTAAC